>JAOXYA010059659.1:0-11921 GCA_028565675.1 Sorex palustris | reverse complement strand
TTGTTGTTACTGTGTTTGGCATATTGAATACGTCATGGGTAGCTTGCCAGGCTTTGCCGTGTGGGCGAGATACTCTCTGTAGCTTGCCTGGCTCTCCGAGAGGGGCGGAGGAATCGAACCCGGCTCTGCAGGGCTGGCAGCGTGCAAGGCAAATGCCCTACCGCTGTGCTATTGCTCAACCCGGCTATGTTTATAAATCTTCAAACACTAATATTCTTAAGGGTCCCCTTTTTCTCACCCAGGGGCATTGTGAAGTGTGGGTACATAGTCCTTGTGAACCCTGCTGTTTTCTTGCCAGATAATTTTGGTCCATATCAAGACAATCTTCATAAAGAGCAGGACAATTGTCTAAGACAGTGAGAACTGGGTATTGCATGTCTAAATGCCAAATTTAGGCATCTGAGAGAATTTCACCAGGAGGGCTCCTTCGGGGGCCATTATTCCCGAGGGCCTTAAGTGGAATAGGGATCTATGAGTTAATGAGGCAGTCCTAACTCTCTACCCCCATTCTGTTGATTTCATGGTTAAGCACTTCATTTTTCTCCAAATGCAGGTATTGTGCAGCCCTGATACCTGGGGTTTGAGGAGTAAGAATTTACTTATGATTAGAAGAAAATACTTTTTCTTCTAGAAAGTACTTTGGTACTTGGTAAGTACTAAAGAAAACACTTTGTGTATAATAAGATGCTTTGTGGTGAAAAAAGCAGATGAAGTGACTCTACAGAGATTTCACTGAATTTAGATTTTGTGCCGGTACACATGAAAGTTCAGGTTGTTTTATCAGGATTCTGTTTTAGGCCTACTTCGTTGTAGAACCGGAAATAGTCTTGATTCATATTATATCCTCAGTGCAGAAGACTAACTCTGAAGAAAAAGAAAAAGTATCTTGAGTTACTAGATAGCAGGGAGGGACAGAAATACAGAGTAATTTGGAGGATTCTGTAATTCCCTTAGCTGATGGTTGAAAGTGTACTTTATAAAATGAATCCTCTCCCTTTAGTGTTGGGACCGTCTGATAACTTGTTTCTGGAAGATAAAAAAAGGGAAGAGCACACTAAAATCCTAAAACACATAGGACAGAATTTTGATGCTCTTGACTGTGAATACTTCAAAATACATGTGTGGTGTGCTCTCGGCCTTAGTGATAGACTCGAAGGTGGAATGCCTGTCTTAGATGCTGCTGACCCAAGTTGGAACCCAGAATATGGTCCCCTGACAACCTCCAGGAGCTAGGAGTAAGTCCTGAACACAGCTGGGTGTGGCCATCAAACAACATATACTTATATATAAGCATATATAAATGTATATATGCCTGTAAATACATATATATTACTAGTTACTTTATGACAAGTGTAGGTATATATGCGTACCTGTATATATAACTAGACATTTTTTCAGTGTATAAAAAACTGTATGTAATATATGTAGTTATAACTATATGTAAACTAGTTTTATATGCACACTATATAAAACCACACACACACTTAAACCCTATATGATCTCTCCCACCCTTGAAATGTTTCTTAAATATAATTTTAAAAGTGTACATAAAGATGAAATATATTCATTACATATACCAGAGAGGGAAGTACCCTCAGGCCATATGTTTTTCCTCTTTGATCTAATTTACTCACATTGGTGGGGTGGTGAAGTGAATAATTATTTTGGAAAATTTTAATTTCTATTTTATAGCTGTTTTAATGATTTCTTTACATTTTAATATAACAGAATTTGAATATGCAATACTTCCTTAAATGATAAGTAAATCAATCCACACTTATGCATATGTGTGGTATTTAAATATGAATTGGGTTTAATATTAAAATTTTAGATTTTCTTCTATCTTTTGATTTTTCTTAGTTTCTGTTTCTTTTTTTCAGAGCATCTTTAAATAATCTTCACAGACAAAATAAATTGAGAGTTATATTTGGTTTTATCTTCTAAGTAAAAACATACTTCTTATTCTCCAGAAACTATGGTCTATAGAAGTTGGTGTCAAAGATGACATTTAGAATTTTCTGCAAATAGCTACTATTTACCTATGAGATGAAAACCTTTTAAATTTTTTTGCTGAATAATAAATGACCATGGGGTCCATGCTGGTGCAACAGTCCTTTCCATACTTGATTTCAGGATTTAATGAAATCTGTTTTCCATAAAGTAGAAAATAATTCTTGAGCTGGAGAAATAGTTCAATGAACTAAGTGTTCATTAAAAATATGGTGCCTGGCAAGCTACCCATGATATATTAGATATTCGATATACCAAGCAGAGTAACAACAAGTCTCACAATGGAGACATTACTGGGCCCGCTGGAGCAAATCGATGAACAATGGGAGAAGAGTACTACAGTGCTACAGTGCCCTGGTTTTATCCCTAGTACCACATGGTCTTCCAAGTACAGACAAGAGCAACCACTAAGCACAGAATCAGGAAGGAATAGTCTTCAAACACTATAAGGCATGTAACAACCCTACTCCTACTCCCTAAAAGAAACAAACAAAAACCAATTCTGAAACATCACGAAGTTATTTTTCTCATTATCTTTCTCAGACTGACATCCATGATTCCTGGTAATTGCCCATATTTCAGACCTTTGCTGAAGATAAGTTCAGAAATCAATACATGCAGAAAGATGAATTCAGAAATTTAATAACAGGGAAAATGTTGATTTTAAAGCTAGCTAGAAAGGTCGCATTCAGAAATTATGCATCATTTTTCTCCAAGAAGTTAGGGTCAGAATATAGAATTCTAAAATATCTCCCAAGCTGTGTAGATTAACTTTTTGACTTTTATTTAAATAGAACTTTTTAACAAAACAGTGTAAATAACGACTTTAATTTTAGGTTCCACACACCTATGTGTAAGCCCCAACTCCTCATGGTTTTGGGATTTAACTAGAAGGTAAGAGTGGGCTGGGGGATCAGGATCCAGACTCCAGGAGGAGAAGGAGAAAGGGGATCCAGATCCAGATTCCAGAGTGAGAAGGAGGATGAAGGGGGATCGAGAAGGAGAATGAAGTAGCATGGGGGAGGAAGAAGCAGAGGGGGAGGCAGAGGAGAGACAGGAGTGAATGGAGAGAGGATTGGAATAAACTGCAACTGACACCAACCAGCCTTGCCCTTGTTCCTTCCTTCGCCTGCCCATCGCCATCGACCTCCCTGGGGTGGGGGAACCGGCACAAGACTACCGAATGCGGGCGGTGGAAGAGATAGACCGCTGCTATCTTTTTGAGTTTACACAGGTTACCTTCTTCTGCAAGAGTTGAAAGAATCCACAAATTAGCTAGAGGGTCTAACCTCTCTCCCCATACCTGTGGACTGTGGATTACTATTATTCCCACTCTAAAGGGGAAACTGAGACATAGAAAGATGAAGGAAACCTCATCACTTCTGAGTAGTGAAAATTCCCCCAAGATCACCCAGTTCCCTGGAACTCCCCAACAGAGTTTGGCCTTCTATTTGCCACCTGCAACCAAGGCAACATTTTTCTACCTGAAATAGCACAAACTCGAGAGCAAGAACCTGGGAACTCAATCCAGATCCACCTGGAGGGGCTGCACAGTTATATCCTTCTACTGGAGGCTCTGATCCTCTTGGAACTCTTAGAATTCTCTCCTCTGGAGATTGTGGAGACCTTCAGCATCAGCCCAGTGATGGTGCACCAAGAGATGGTACACCAAGAGAATGGCACATTCTAAAATGATGGTCAATTATGATCATATCAATAGATGCAGAGAAAGCGTTTGACAAGATCCAGCACCCATTAATGATAAAAACTCTCCCCAAAATGGGCATTGAAGGATCTTTCCTCAATATAGTCAAAGCCATCTACCACAAGCCTATAGCAAGCATTATCCTCAATGGGGAAAAACTAAGACCTTCCCTCTAAGATCAGGGACAAGACAAGGTTGCCTACTCTCACCACTTCTGTTCAATATAGTACTGGAAGTACTTGCAATAGCGGTTAGGCAAGAAAAAGATAGCAAGGGCATCCAGATAGGAAAGGAAGAAACCAAGTTTTCACTATTTGTGGATGATATGGTGGGGCAGGGCCTCATGCCTTACACCAATTACACATTTAAGTTCAAGGGGATCATTGACTACATCTTCCACTCGAAGCCAGCCTGAGCATGCTGTGCCTCTTAGACCACCACTGGCTCATGGAGAACAACATCGCTGGCTGCCCGCACCCTCTCATCCCCTCTGACCACTTCTCCCGGTTTGCCCAGCTCAAGCTGGTGCTGCCTTTTCTACCACCAGTGAACAGCCTCCACCTAGTAGGATCTAGTCCTGGCACCTGCCTCCTGTGGTTATCTCAGGACTCACCTCCCAGGCAGAAGGCTGTTCCTGTTCCCTTCAGGAAGTGCCCTGCTTTCTTCATTGGAAAAGCCATCAAAAGCTGAAGTTAAGGGGAGTGAGGTATCAGAGAGAGGGAGAGAGAGTTTTGTTTTGTTTTTGTCTTGGTGATTTTAATTTTCCATCTGATTCTTGGACCCAGGCTGGAGCGGTAGCACAGGGAGTAGGGCATTTGCCTTGCACGTGGCCGACTTGGTTGACCCGAGTTCAATTTCTCCACCCCTCTTGGAGAGCCTGGCGAACTACCGAGAGTATCTCTCCCGCATGGCAAAGCCTGGCAAGCTACCCATGCCGTATTCAATATGCCAAACACAGTAACAATAAGTCTCACAATGAAGACATTACTGGGCCCACTCGAGCAAATTGATGAACAATGGGAGGACAGTGCTATAGTGGACAGACAGAGAGTAGATGATATGATGCTATATTTAGAGAACCCCAAAGCCTCTACAAGAAGCCCACAGAAACAATAAACTCATACATTAAAGTCACAGGCTATAAAATCAATACCCAAAAGTCCATGACTTTCCTATACACAAACAATGAGAGAGAAGAAAGTGACATGAAAAAGCAATCCCGTTCACAATCATGTCTCAGAAAATCAAGTACTTCAGAATCAGCTTAACTAAGAAGGTAAAGGACCCATACTTCTTTGTATGTTTCCTTCTTTCAGTTTTCTTTAACTAAAATGATGTTAAATTCGTACCAAATGCAGCTAGTTCAAAACAACTTTCTTTCCTTCATCTATACCTATAGTTACGCTAATAACAAGATGTAGTAAGTTCTATGTGATTGGCGGGCGACTTGCCAACTGAAGGCTCATTCTCTACCTCCAGTTGTTCAGTCTATTCAAGTGAAACACTTTGTACCTTAATTTGGGACTGTCATAAAGAACACATTCAAGCTTTTGCCTCTGGACTCGGTTTGGCCTTTGACCCTCCCTGGATGGCTTCAGAAGGCCGAGCCTATGATTGGCATGTTAGAGGATAGGTTGGGAAATAAGCCCCCTCACCCCCAGAAAGGGGAGCTTGACTTACAGATGTGGTCAGTGATTCTATCAGCCCCGAGTAATCAGATTGCACCCGCAATTCTACCTCCTTGGAATTTCTGAGTTGGTGAGCACAGGGCCACTGTTGGTGATACTTGGTTGGCCCTGCTTTGGGGGACACTCCAAACCACAATTCTGGCCCACCCTCTTTGTCACGCTTTGCTCAGGCCACACCTCAGTCCTCTCCTCCTCTAGTGCAGATCTTGTCCAGATCCTTTCTGTCTACCTAAAGAACAAAAGGAGGATTCATAGGAGGGAGACGACAAGGGGGATTATTGTCCGGTTGTCTAAGATTTGTGCATATTTCCTCTGGGTAGTCTGATCTCTTGGAGTACTCCTGACAAGGGCTCTGGTACTTAAAGAGACGTAGAGCCAAGTGAGGAACCCAGAGTGGCCTGCTCTCCACCGGAAAACAGGCCACAGCAGGGTGCCAGGGATCTGAGAAAGGCAAACACAAAGATAGAAAAAAATGATGCAGCCCATGAGGTGAAAATTTTCTCCATGCCCTGGAAGTGTAGAACCAGGAAACAAAATCTATCTGGAGCAGAAAGGAAACGTTTCATAGAGGAAGCAAATAGTCTACTGTGCTCTTAAAGGTGAACAAGAATTGGACGCACCGAAAAGAGACATGAAAATTCCAGGAAGGAAGACTAAATATATAGAGAACGATTCAGCATGCTTTGAAAGCAGTGAGATTCATTGTAACTATTATATGAAAAATTAGGGGACTCATTTTTTTTCCAATGTAAGACTTGACTCATGTTTCTCTCACTGAATTTTCTATCTGCCCTTTTAGGCTCCATGCTTCTTGGGAGTTTCTCAATCTTGTTGATTTTTACCCCCAGGCCTGGCACAAAGTGGGGGCACAAGATGTGTTTAATCCAACCTAAGGGAAAGGCAAATGGAGTCCAGTGTAAAGGACTACATGATGTGCGACCTTTGGAGTTCGTCCTGTATTTGGTGAGGTGGGAGATAGGGTCCTTGAAAGGACTTTCAACAACAAAGGGATATAATGACATCTGGTATAGGGAGGAAACTGGCACCAGGAAACAGCTCCAGTAGCAAGGGATTGGAGGTTGGCTAGATGGCAGCGGGTTTTTGGTGAAATCCCTGTCTTGCATTACTGATGACACAGTATCAACAGGGTTTGGTGATCTGCAAGATAACATTGGTTTGTCGTTTCTCCCTGGCCACAGGGAGTTTAGGTGTATTGGGTTACACACAGTGCTCCTGAAGCACTCCCATTTCCTCAGTATTCATCTTTAACTTCTCTGTGCTCTGTTTTCTCTGCCTGTTAATCACTCATTACCCCTAAGCAGTACCTGTGACTTGTCAAGTCAAATTCCTCAGACATCTCTGATTTCGTATTTGTAAGTGAAACATTGCTTTTCTCCTTCCCTTATTTCCTTTTGCATAGTTTACTTCAGAGCGATATCCTTTTTGTAGAGATACAGGAAGACAGTTAATGCTATGCTTCTGTAACTTGGAACTTAATTGACTCTGAATATATTAACCGTTTACTCGGCTTAAGTCTCAGTTGCCCTTACTTCAAAGCACCTCAAAAGCAGGGTTCCAATGAGGGACTGGATGGACCCAGGGCAAGCTGAGGGCTACCCTGGCATTGAAACAAGCTAGACCAAGAGTATTATTACAAGTAAGTATTATTACTCAACTATAAGTTTCTTAACTTGGTCATGGACAAATTTTGTCATGATCCAAAAAGTAACAACTGGATTGGGACCCTGCTAGGGTTAGGAAAGATTAATTTGACCTGAGCACTGTATTCTGGAATCTATAGCAAGATGGTTCCAGGAAAGCCACCCTACAAGTTTAATGTATCTCTCATTGTAGTATCTCTTCCACATGGCAAAGCCTGGCAAGCTACCTGTGACATTTTTAATATGCCAAACACAGTAACAATTGTCACGGTGGAGACATTACTGGGCCCGCTCGAGCAAATCGATGAACAATGGGAGGACAGTGACTAATATTAAGAAAGAGAATTAAGATGAATATTTAAATGGTTATTGGACTAAGGAAAGGAGAAATACACACCTAGATGGTATTTTGCCTGGCTGCAGGAGGGAGATCTTTGTCTTCTCTTAGAAGAGCTTCCCTTGGAAGGAAGGGCTTTCATATTGTGCTACCCGACCTAGATGTAGCTGCTCCCCCCAGTGCTTGGAAGTTGGGTGCGAGACTAACACTGTGAGATGGAGAACTTGGAGGTGAGCATGGGGGACAAGAGGAGACAGGGATGAGGGGCACTGTGAGACGGGAATGGGGCCCTCAGTGAGACTGGAACAGGCGTGTGGGGAGAATGGAATAAACTGCAACTGATTACCAAGCAGCCTGGCGGCCCTGATCCCTCCTTCAGGCGTCTGTTTAAGGCAGCTGCAGGCTGGGTGAGGAAGCGGCTCCTGGCCACCGAACGTACGTGGCGGGAGAGAGACCATGCTGCCATGCTCACTTATTTATTTTGTGATTCCACAGTGATCCAGTGATTGCTAAGGAATTATAATCAAAGCTAACTCCACTCAAGTGAGTGGCTGGCAGGCATCCACCAGGACTGGGAACAGAGAAGGAAGACACATTCTAAGCTGGAGGGGGGAAAACAAATGCTAAGTTTTGAACCAATTAACTTTGGTATTGGAAAAGCTCCCAGAAGAAGCAATCTGTAGGCAATTGAAAAACTGGATCTGGGAGAAAAACGGAAGAAAAGAGATACAGATTTGGCAGTTGTTCTAAGTGAGTTGAAAGGGAGGACGGAGGGTGTCAGCCAGAGCGACCCATGGAAAGTCAGAGAGATGAGGGTGCCTTGGAGAACTGAAAGGAGGAAGGAAAAAGGATGCGTGCAGGGAGGCAAAACCAGCAGGACCCAAGGGCGCCCACCTCCCTAGCGGAAGGCGCAGCAGGATAATGCAGATCCTGTGAAGAGACACGAGGAACTGTGACTGCTGGTGGAAACTTAGTGACTCCAATGTCTGCTAGGGGTATGGCCACGGGAGAGGGTCCCTCCTGTCCACCCAGCTGGCAGCCTTCCTGCCAGTGACCTTACAGCTTCCACAGGCTCAGTGCCCGCACAGACGTACAGAGAAGCTCCAACACCCCCAAAGGAAAGTCGACTCTCCAAGACAGCAGGACGTGGGGATTCTACTATCCAGACCATTTCAAGTCCCTGCCACGCTGAGCTGAAGCAACTAGAAGCTAACTGACCCTGTGCCATGCTTTTCTCCATACACTTCCCCTTGTTCATGCCTATATTACTATATTACATAACATTACATCTCAATTAAAAACCTTGATTGAAAAAGTCTATGTCTGTAGTTGATAGATTTTCTGAATCAGAAGGAAAAAATTGATTTGTGGAAAACAAGGAAAAAAATGGAGGTTAAATTTAATTGGGTCTGAGACTATACTTCTTTAGAAATGCAGCAGGAAAATGTGGTTCTTTTACTTGTTTGGAGGATAGGAAAGTTCTTTGTATTATTGCTTCTTAAGTTAGTGCAGCATGAGCTGCTGACAGTGGATATATAAAATAAAAATCTCATCAAGTCAGAGTCAATAATTCTACAAAATAATGTTCCAAACACTTCAGTTTTCTAACAAGAAGACTCCTCTGTTTTAACTGAATCAGACTTCCCTTCTCCAGGGAAATTTAATGGAATTAAGTCTCTTCTGTTCCCACTTAGAAGTTCACATACATAATCATAGCATGTTATTAAACGGACTTAAAATATAAGACTGCAAAAACAGAGCGAGTATATAATGCAATTTGTTTCTGCCAGTAATAAATTGCACCCTCGATTATAGAAGAAAAATATGATGATAAAGATTCAGGAAAACTAATGCCCTTTCTAAAAGCGTTGCAGCAACTATACTCCTCAAAGGCTTCCTAAGAACTAACAGAATTGTTTGCTGCAGTTTCATTTATCACATATAAGTTCACCAACATCTGTTGACATAAATAAAATGTAAAGATATTACTTTTGCCAAATGGCCTGTAGACAGGCATTTCTGGAAAATTTCTAAGCTTTCATCAGCCCAAGTAGGAAATTATTCTAAAATTTATTTTAGATAATCATAAATGTGGTGCAAATATTCATGCAAAATAATAAGTCAGTTCAGATATCTAAATAATTTTAAACAAAAGTTTATAATTTATATAGTGGATCTCAGGATAGAGAAATTTTTACTTTCTGTTAGAAAGACTTGTATCTTTGTGAGCTCTGAATGATTAACTTACATCTTGATTTCGAAGAAAATTTGACTTGAAAGGAGATTTTTAAGGAGTAGATTTGGGCAGTGCACACACAATACTCACAGAACAACAGATAAAAACTAACGACTGATTTATTGTCCAGTTCTCACCCCGAATTCATCCTGCACTTTGCTTTCTTCAGGTTAGATGGTGAGTTTAATTCTCCAAACAGCTATTTTTAAAGCATTTTCACTTCTAGACAGAAGACTAAACTTGAATAATTCCACCTATTTACTCAAAAAAAGTATAATCATTTAAAAACATCAAAAAGACAAATGAATAGCCTATAGCTCAGATGAGTAGAATGACTCAACAGCAAAAAGATGTCAGTTGCCTTTAGACACAATTAGAAGCAAACCCCCTAAAAGGCTTTTGGTTGTATACATGAATTTAGGCCTCTAAAACACAATGGATATTTGTAGAAAAATCGGATGACACTCCTGGCAAAGTAAATGAAAGGCTAGAAAAGCTACTATGCCAAATGTTGCTAAACTTCAGTAACAAGAGTTGCTAAGATATTAGTATAGGATTGAATAATTAACGATACAGCAGAAAGAAGCTCAGAAACAGTTCTCATCCATTTGCCATAGCATGTCCTGAAGGAGCAAGACAATTTATTAAGTGACATGATCTCAGATAGCTTTGTAGAAAATAAAATTGGATCCACTCCTCATCTCATAGCAAAAATAATTTTGGTTACCAGAACTTGTGGGACACAGCAAAAGTAGTGTTAAGAGGAAAGTTTATAGCTTTGCAAGAATTCATCAGGAAGAAAGGACCCACATAAATAACTTAACCTCAGTTTAAGATCTTAAAAAATGATCAACAAAAGGAACCCAAACCAGGCAGTAGGCTGGAAATAATAAAATCTAAAGCAGAATTCAATGAGTTGGAATCCAAAAAAGCAGTCCAAAGGATCAACAAAACCAAGAGCTTATTCTTTAAGAAAGTAAACAAGATTGATAAATCACTATGAGACTCACAAAGAAACTTGATCACTTGATCACTTGTCATCCCTGTATGCATTAATTTGCTCGAGTGGGTGCCAGTAACGTCTCCATCCATCCCGGTCAAATGCGAGTGTAACCCTACGGCGTTTGTTCGCTCCTCAAACCAATCATTCAAGAATTTGACAAAGAAGTCTGGCCATCTAGTAGCTGGGAGGCCACGTGATATTTTGACGTCCTGTGGAATCCAGTCAGTAAAGGCTCTAGTCCAGCCGTCGTCTCAAAATCGCATTATGGGTCCAGTCTGATTTTCAATGCCTTGGCAAACGAGACAGCATCCCTGAATCTCCATTGTTGATGGATGCCGGAACTCCGGATTCTTTTTCTCAGTTGACTGAAGCATGATACTCCAAGCATAGCTCTTTTGATTCCTCTTTGGGAGACCCAAATAGTGTTCTCATACTGCTTTTGTAGGGCTCAGGTCTCTAAGGTGTATGTTAATAAAGAATGATGGAATGGAAGAGATGTGCCCAGAGCCGGAGGTTTTTCGTCCTCTTAGCTATTTGTTCGACGTTCTTGAAGGCAATCCAAGCCACTCTCTTCCTCCTGTACATCACAGGTGCCAGGTCATTCGTCATGTTGATTTCTCAACCTAGGTACACATAACTGTTGCATTTGGAGATATTCATTCCATTGAGAGCAAATCGAACTTCAGGAACAAGACTGTTTCTCATAAACTTTGTCTTTGTGAGATTCAGCTGAAGTCGACCTTTCCACACTCACAGTCGAAGTTGGCCAGCATTTGTGCTGCTTGGCTAATGTTCGGTGTTATTTGAAAGATGTCATCAGAGAAGCGAAGACATTCCCATTCCTTCCCATTCCAGTTATCACATGATGTTCTTAAGGATGGCACTGAAGACTTTTGGGAAATGGTATCACCTTGCTGAAACCCTCTCTTGACATGGATGATCACTTCCTTGTAGAATGGTGAGATCCTAATAGTGAATCCATAATACAACTCACGGAGGATCCTGATGTATTGAGTTTGAACACATTGTTTGGCTAGGGCTTCGAAGACCACTCAGTATCAACAGAATCAAAGGTCTTCTTTAAATCAATCAACGTTAGACACAGTGTTATCTTGAACTTCCGGGAAACCTCAATGAGCTTGGTTATCGTGTGTATATGGTTGATTGTGCTGAATCCTTTTTGGAACCTGTCTTGCTCACATGGTTTTGCCAATCCTATTCAGGATGACTTGATTGAACAGCTTGTAGATGACAGACAACATGCAGAATGGTCAATAATTG
>JAOXYA010059642.1:0-11922 GCA_028565675.1 Sorex palustris | reverse complement strand
GGTTCGATTCCTCTGCCCCTCTCAAAGACCCCGGCAAGCTACCGAGAGTATCTCGCCTGCACAGCAAAGCTTGGCAAACTACCCATGACATACCCCAGTGCTCCTGCACCCATTCATGCATGACCTAAAACACTGCGCTGACGCCAGGGTCTGCTGCTTGCTGCCTCATTTCTGGCCGGGTCACTCCAACATGGGTTTGGAGGGGGGGGAGGGGGGAAGGGTACTCACTTCTGGGTGGGGTGTCCCACTTCTGATGGGTGACGACAGGATTCAATGAACCGCCAAGGTCTGCCCTACAGGGAAAGATAGCTAAGTCCCCAGAAAC
Organism: Sorex palustris; assembly: GCA_028565675.1. NCBI lineage: Eukaryota > Metazoa > Chordata > Mammalia > Eulipotyphla > Soricidae > Sorex > Sorex palustris. The sequence goes on along the minus strand of JAOXYA010059642.1, from coordinate 11,597 downwards.
CTCAGAGGCGCCCACTTAGAAAGGCAAGGCCAACCTACCCCCAGCCCACCAACCCCCCAAGAACAGGGGGTCCCTTCAGTGAGACGTGAAAACCCCAGGCAGGCCCTGACCACACTCAAGAAAACAAATAGGATGCCCTGACACTGCCATCAGAGGGGCCAAGGCTGATGGGAGCTTTGTGATCAGGATGTACCAGAGGTAGGGCAAATGTAGCTCTTCTCACAGGGAACCCGGAGACACCCCAACTCCTCCCAGACTTGGGTGGGCAGGAGGAGCAGTTCCAGCTTCTCCAAGAAGGAGCTGCAATCCGGACAAGGTCTCCTCACCCTCCAGAGGGTCCCCTTGCCCCGCCTCTCCCTGGAGACTGATGAGGGGAACTCATCGCTCTCTGGGCATCCCACCAAGGTCGGGACCTCCCTCCTCCCCCCCCCCCCGCCCCAAGCATCTGTCCCTCCGGGCCCTGGGCAGGGTAGCAGTGCCCATAAAAGGGTCACCCTCCTCTCCTGCACACACAAGTAACTTCATGGGGAAATGCCAGCACCAAGCTGGGAGTGGGCACTGCCCCGGCTGGGACACACACTTGACACTGTCAGTGTCCTGGGCCACCATGAACAGATGCCACCCAGGCACCCTGGACCTCTGTGTTGGCTTCCAAGGGCCTCAGCATCGCAACTCGCTCTTGTCCGACAGGCACCTCAAATCCAGCATGTCCCAAACTGAGCTCCTGACTTCCCATTTCTGCCCAAATGCGTGCAACCAACAGGGGTGGGGGCGTTCCTGTCACTAAGTGCCAATTTCAGTTCAGTTGCTCTCATTCCCCTCTCAATCACATATCCAAATCACCTGTCCAACCACTTAAACTTGCCCCTTGGTGGGTCCCAAGGGGACCGCTTCCTCCTAGCTACTGCAGGGCACTCCCCAACCTAAACTCAGCAGAAGTAAAGTCAGACCCCAGTGCTCCTATCTCCTGAGCACCACAGTCAGACCTCCCTAGGTGCTGCCCGACCTCTTCCCGGCTGTGCTTACCACTGACCCTGGCAGAGTCCAGGGGACCATAAGCGCTCCTGGTGGTGGGGGTGGAACCAATCAGGCTGGCCACAGGCAAGCCTTACCCCTGGGGCTATTCTTCCACTGTCCAACTTTTATTTGTTTTGGTTTTTGTTTTGTTTGCCACACCTGGTGACTCTCAGGGGTTATTCCTGGCTGTGCACACAAGAATTACTCCTGTTGATGCTGGGGGACCATATGGGGTGTCGGTATGGAAAGTAGGTCTGCTGCATGCAAGGCAAGCCCTTCCCTGCTGTGCTCTCTCTCTTCTACCCTCTCCCACCCCCTGAAGTATCCAAACTTCACACCCAACCTCTCCCTTACCCTGAAATACTCTTTCTAAAGTTCTCAGCACCTTCTAATATATATCACTGGCTTAATTGTCAGGGTTTTTTCTATTAGGAATTTTCCTCTGTGTGAGGGCCATATCCAGTGATGCTCAGGGATCACTCCTGGCAGGGTTTGGAGGATCATTTGGGATGTCAGGGACTGATCCCAGGTCGGCTGCGTGCAAAGGTTACGTCCTATCTCTACGGGCCCAGTCAGGGTTTCCCTCAGTGCTCTGACCATCTCAACCCACAAAGGTTGCTTACTCAGGGCAGGAATTGTTTTTTGTTTTGTATTGTTTGCTTTTTGGGCACACCCAGTGATGCTCAGGGGTTACTCCTGGGTCTGCTCTCAGGATTTACTCCTGGTGGTACTTGGGCAACCATATGGGATGCTGGGAATTGAACTTGGGTCCAGCCGCATGCAAGGCAAATGCCCAACCCGCTGTGCTATTGCTCCAACCCCAGGGCAGGGGTTTTTGATTGTTCACTTTGTTAACACAGCTTATGTTTTCATTCATGCATTTCTGTGGGTTATTTCTTGGTGTGGAGACTGCACAGAGAAGCCCAGCAGAGCTGGGGTGGGGAAGACCAAACTCAGGCCTCAACCCTGGGGGTATCCACACCTGCCCTCGGAGCCTCGTCCTAGCCCAACACAGTCTCTAATGGAGCACGGCCTGTGGTGGGCCTCATCCCGGGCAGTCACAGGAATGAAGAGACCACTGAAAGGCACGCTGGTGTCAGCAAGTACCCAGAGGTTCTGTGCTTGCTCTACCATGGCCTTGGAAACAGTGCAAGCCGCTTTCTCCCCATGGATCTCACTGGGACCCACTGGACTGGTCCAGGAGCATACCCACCCACTTTGCGATCCTGTATTCCACTTTCCCTTATAAAGCTGATGAGCATTCCAGGTGCCCTGGATCAAGGTCATTAATGCAATATCACACTGGGGAGGCACAGCTAGCAGCATCCCTCACTTCCTACACACCACTTTCCCTAAAAAGTGCCAAGGCTCCAGGGCGGGGGCGGGGAGGGAACCTACAGGCACCATTAGGATGGAGAGATTAATGGGGTCGGGTCAAAAGGACACAGGCCCTGTTCAGTGTCCAAACCTGGGCCAATATGAGCACCAAAGAGCATAATGAAGTAATGGATTCTAAAGCCATCAAATTAAAAAACGATCCATTAGCCCACAGAGAAGGACAGAGAGGAAAAAGATAGGGTAGAAAAAGCAGCTTTCTGGGGCCAGAGCAATAGTACAGCACTTGCCTGAATGCAGCCAAGTGATGAAACTCGTCAGTCTACAGCGTCCACCCAAAGCACAATCTTCCCTTAGTTTGCTCTACAGTTAGTCTCCCGAGTACTGCCAGGAGTAATTCCTGACTGCAGAGCTGGGAGTAAACCCTGAGCATTGCCAGGTGTGGCCTCAAAACAAACAAACAAACAAACAAACAAGCAGCTTTCTTTGATCCAAGAATGTAGGCAGAAGAAACTGGGGCCAAAGTGACAGTACAGCGGATAGGGTGCTTGGCTTGCATGCAATAGACCCGCGTTTGATCCCTGGGACCCCCTATGGTCCCCAGAGCCCTGCTAGGAGTGATCCTTGAACACCGAGCCAGGAGTAAGCCCTGAGCACTGTAGGGTGCGGCCCCCAAACAAAACAACAACAAAAATAAAAATAAGAAATGACAGAGAAGGCAAGCAGGAGCCAGCAACAGCCAGTGGGGTGCAGCTGGTGACAAGGGTCAGCCTCAGGGATAAGGCACCCCAACCCAAAAAAACATCTACAGGGGAGACACAAAGGCGGGGGGGTATAGGCTTCACATGCTCGATCCCAGGTTCCAGCCTAGCTGTGTAGTGCCCTGAACTGCTAGGAAAATCCCCCAACCAATGCCAAGTATGGCCAAAAAACCTTCCAAAAGAAAACAAAAACGTTGGGCCGGAGTGATAGTACAGCGGATAGGGCATTTGCCTTGCAGGCTGCCCTGGGTTAGATCCCCAGCATCCCATATGTTCCCCCTGAGCACTGCCAGGAGTAATTCCTTAGTGCAGTGCCAGGAGTAACCTCTGAGCATCGCCAGGTATGACTCAAAAACAAAAAACAAAAAAAAATGTTTAAATGCACACACACACAAGGTCTCAATATGCAGCCCCCACAGAGAGCTGAGGGACTCCCAAGGAATAGTTCTGGTGACCATTGTCTAATCACATGGTCCAAGAACTTTATAGGAAGGAGCACCTGGCCGCGCCACACGGGCAATAACACAGCGAATCCACCATCACAGTCCTCACCACGTCCCAGGCAGAGGTGATGAAACTCGTCAGTCTACAGTGTCCACCCAAAGTACAATCTTCCCCAAATGCCAGTTTGGGTATAGCCCCAAAACCCAAACCAAAAAGAAAATAAAGAAAAACAAAGTTAAATGGACTGAGAAGCCTCAGAGCGGGAGAAGGGGGAACATCCATTCACAGCATCCCCAAGGCTGGGGCAGTGGGTTCTCGGCCTCCAGAGTCCCCCACAGAGGCTTTTCCGAACAGAGGCATCCCAGCATCTGTGCCCCAAATGATTCAGCACGCACACACGTATGTGCTAGCAAGATCATGAAGAGGCCGAAGTGGAGCTCTGACAACAGGTTCATGGCAAACACTCGTGGCTGTAGGCTGGTTTTTTGAGATGCAGGGGGCTGAATGAATTGGGTGCGGTACTTGGCGCTGAGCCCCGACAGCGTACTCTGGCCCATGCTCTTCCTGCTCCATGACCTGTAGAGCACTTCAGCCTTCCTGAGAAAAGAGAGGCAGGCCCCCCAGGAGGTGCTACCCAGTTTCAGAGGGCAGCCGGGCGAGGCCTCTCCTCTGCTTCAGCAGCTCCGGCCCTTGTGTCCTGGCAACCAGGGCACAGACTGCCCGGGCCCTCCCCAGGAGAGGAGGCTGGGCTTCGGGTTAATTATCCCCTGCTCCTGGAGGCTCCAGGGACCTGCACACGTCTATGCCTCGCAGAGGGCAAGACACTGGGCCTATGACTGGCCACCCTGTACAGAGCAGGAGGACTGGCAGGAAGCAAGCTCATTTCAATGAATATCCTGGGGGTGTCCCTGGGCACCACATGTGATCCAGAGAGGACAGAGCTGGAGCTGAGCTTTGCCAGTGGTCAGGGGCACAGCAGTAGAACAAATCTCCAGGGCAGATGGGGACACACCCCTCCCCAGGGTTTTGGAGGAAGGGCCCCTACACCTGCAAACGGATGTGTGCATTTCACCACAGGAAATCACAGCACCTGCTCAGCAAGGGAAAAAAAAAAAAAGCAAAGAGACTGAAAGGGAAAACCTGCCTGGCCTCTCCATCAGGCAAACGAATGAAGCAAGGCTCCAAGAGAAAGAGAAGGTTCGGGCAGCCCGGCAGGAACCCGGCAGCAGAGAGCACCAGGTACTGGCACGGCCTGACCCGGTGCAGGCCACCCGTGATCTCGGTGGGGTGGGCCCCCCTGCACAGTCCCCCTCCCAGGCCGGCCTGCTCCAATTCCCACAGGCAGGGACACCTAGCTGTCCGGCCAGCTCCCACAATGCCTCTCTGGGAGTCTGGCTTTGTTTGCTGTCTGTGGGGGGAGGGGCTGAGCCCAGAGGAGCTTAACCCAAAGGTCCCACCGCCTGCTTGGCTCAGCTCCGCCTCCTTCCCGGGCTCGGCTGGCCAGCGGCCCATCAGCTTGCAGGCCTCAGCCCTGGCCCTCAGCCACCAGCCCTGCGAGCCCCGAGCCCTCCTCTCACAGGGAGACCAGCAGCTGCCACTCCTGCACCCCGCCCGCCCCGGGGCTGGGCCCAGCTCAGCTGCACCCTGATGCTGCTGATGAGGAAGCCACAGCAGCTGGCACACCCTGTGTTCTTTCAAACCAGCCAATGCCCCGTGCTCCCAGGCGCAGGGGGCCAGGCTGCCTGGGGCACTGGGCTGACAAATCCCAGAAGAAGCAATTTCGCTGAGCATCGAGATCGGGAGCTGAGTGTCTCCTGCCCATTTCCCGGGGCAGCTCAGCAGCTCAGTGCTCTGCAAGCAGATGGACCTGTGGGCCCACCCATCCTCTCCCAGCCTCCTCACCCCTGGGCTGCGGGGAGGCGGCGGGGGGAGGGGAGAGGGCGGACACACAGGCACCATAGTGGCAGCGGGGTGCATGGTGAACACCTGGCAGGCCAGGAGCGTGCTCAGAGCCCATTGACGGTGCTGCCCCGCCAGGCCTCCCAGGCCCAGTGGCCTCTTGAACCCAGTGCTGAGGCTGCAACTCTCTGCAGAGAAGGAACCGGCCCGGCCGCCCGGCCTGGGTGCGCCCTCGGTGGCGAGCGGCCTGCCACCCGCCCCAGCGCCACCCCCGCTGGGGCCTGTTGGGGCCTGAGCTGGCCACTCCCTGGGAGGGGAGCCCCCGCCCCCCAACAGGACCCAACCTGTCCCTGCCCCAACACGACAGAGGGCGACGGGTGGGGCCAGAGCCCTGCTCCCCACACGTGGGCCTGTGGCCTGCTCATGTGGTCTGCAGCATGGGGGTTCAGAGGGCGAGGGGGGACTGCTGGGCAGCACTTTCCTCTGTAGAGACAGCAGCGCCCCCCAGCAGGAGGGGGGCTCAGGCCCTGTGAGGTCTGGGGACCCACAGGGGAGTGTCCCAGGGAATGTGGTCTTGATTCAGGCTCCCACCCTGAGAAATCAAACTCTCTCCCATCTGCCACCAACTTCCTCCTCCTGATCCCACTCTCAGCCCCGCCCAGGCGACTCCTGTGAAGGGGGACAAGGCCCACACTGGGGTCCTCCCTCAACTCTCCCAGGAAGGGTGGACAGAGCCTGCGGTTCCTATCCCTTTGTGTCCCCCGCTGGCAGCCAGAGTGTCCCCAGTTATGCTCTGGGGTGCAGTGATCCGTATAGCCCCCTGGAGGGCCGGGGGCTCTGACGGGGACGGACGGGTGGGGTGGGGGGCAGAATCCGCCAATCTCCTGCAGCCCCAAGACTGACCTGTGGAAGGGGGAGGCACCAACCATGCCACCTCAGGCCACTGACCTCAGGACAACCCCTACAGATAGCCCAATATGATGGCCACACGGTCTGCTAGGGACAGCGGCTGGCACGATCCTGCGTGGTAAGGATGGGGAACAACCCCTCTGTTCCACTCCCAAGCTCTGCTAGAAACATGGCCTCATTCTTTTTTTTACATCAGAGCAGAAGGTGGGCTTCAGGGGGCTGTAGACCCCGAAAATGGCACCAGTTTCAGGAGTAATGAGCTCTCCCCTGATTTCAGAGTGCAGGGGGCTCCTCTCTCTATGCAAAGGCAGGGCAGCACTTCTCTGAGGGGCGGGAATGTGCGGACCCAGGGAACTCGCAACAGAAGCCACCAGGAGATGGAAACTCCACCTTGCTTAGGGGTCGGCATCTACTGACAGGAAGGACGCAGCCAACAAGGTGCACAGTTCAGAGAGCTGCGAACAGGGCCTTCTCTCCACTGGGGAAGCCAGCATCTCTCTTGAAAACACCTCTCTCCCCGCACAGATCTCTAAGGAAAGGAAGGAAGGGGCAGGCCTGAGGACCACAAGAAGTGAGCCCCAAACTGAAGTGGGAGCTGCACTGCCATGCCAGGTGTGGCCCAAAATTTCTTAAATAAATAAACTTTGTCATTTGGGTCACCTGTTCCAGTAAGGCAGTGTGCTGTGTACCCAATTCATTCTCCACCAGTGAGAGAAGCTGTCGAAGTCCACCTCAGAAAAAGAACTTGAGCGAGGCGGCTTTTTCTGGTCAGCATCACAGCTCCAGTCAAGGTGCTTCCCTGCTTCCCGATAGAAAGACCAACCTCGGCCCCCAGGGGAAGGACGGCAGCCTCTGGATGGCTTCACAGCCAGTGCTTATCCATGATGCTTCAGACTTTTTACCAGAGTTTTAGCTCAAGTTACAGCCATCCTCCTCCCTCCACACTATATACTCCAACTATCCCCTTTCTTCCTCCTGCCTTCATCCTTTCTCTTCCCTCCACTCCCTTTTCCCTCCTCCCCCCTTCATCCAGCAAACATTTCCCTGTCTTGCTGCCTTGGACCCTGGCTGATCAAGAAGCCACCAGCCCGGCCACCACTGGCACAGCGCTTCCAGTTCATCGGGGTCCCAGACGTCCACCGGAGCGCGCCCGTCCCCACTTCTTGAGACACTCGCTCCTGGCGCTGTCTGTCTCTGACAAAGGATGCGGCAGTGGCGGCGGGCCGGCCTGGCAGAACTCCAGACGTGCTCCCGGGCTGCCTGGGGAGAGCTGCTGTTTCCAGCTGGTTTCCGGAGCTGCTCTTCTGGGCGCCCTGGGGCCCAGCTCAGATTCCCGCTGAGGCGCCCAGAGTGCCAGAAGAAATATCACATGGCCCCCTTCCCCTTCCCCTGCCGCAACCCAGGGTCCCTCTGTAGCCCGTCAGAGCTGAGCAGCTGAGGAAGGGAATCTCAGCTCTCTGCCAGCCCCGCTCAGTCCAGGGTCCTCCCTGTCCCTCTGCCCACCTCCCGTGAGGCTTTCCAAAGCCAAGACACCTCACAAGGGGCCCCTCTGTGCTGAGGGCAGCCCGAGGGCTCCACGTCTCCCCCATCTCTACAGATCTGCAGGTGTTGTGGGGAGCTGCTTCACTCCAGGCCTCTGGGGGTTGATTCAGGGCAACTCTGTCACAGGTGGCACTGAGTCAAGAGCCCCAAGGAGCAGGAACGAGGCTCTTTTCGCTGTCCCCAAGCTCCAGCACCAAGTTTATTTTAGATACCTTCTACCGGAGACACAGCACAGGGGTGAAGTTGCTTGCTTTGCAGGCAGGCAATCCGGGTTCGATCCCTGGCACCCCATGTGGTCCCCTGAGCCCCACCAGGAGTGACCCCTGAAACTTAAGAGCCAAAAGTAAGCCCTGAGCACCTCCAGATGTGGCTGCCAAACAAATAAAACAACAACACTTCAATCCCTGAAGCCTGAGCCTGCAAGTTGCAAGGAGACAGACCTTGGGCCCCCTAAGGTGAGAACAACTTCCAAACTTGCAGAGAGCTCAGAGCGCTGAGCGCCAGCCTCAGTGTCAGCTTCAGTCCCTGGCACTGCATGGCAAGGGCCTCTGAGCGCAAAGCCAGAGAGGCCCCCAAGCACTGACAGTGTCCCCCCCAAAACAGAATAACACTGGCTGGAGAGTTCCTGCCAGGAGACCATATTCAAACGCTGAGCACTCCAACAAGGCAACAAGAGCCTAACTCAATCCTGGCCGATGCCCCCCCCAACCTATCCCACCACTCAGCTCCTGCCTTGGCGCGTTGCAGGGGTCAGCTGGGGTGGCCTGGCCCCCAGTGCTGCCATGATCCCCCCTGCAACGTCAGCGATCGTTGGGGCATGCAGGTGGCGGTCCCCAGATGGTTTGGGGGCTACCCCTGCGGTGCTAAGAACTTACTCCTGGCTCTGTGCTCAGAAATCACTCCTGGAGGGGCTCGGGCGATCCTGTGGGGTGGCAGGGATGGAATCTGCCAAGGCAAGCGCCCTCACCTGGCCCCTCAGCCCAGCAACCTAGGGTGTAACTCTGGGGAGCTCTCTAACTTTTTTGAGGTCCAGTCTCTCCTCTGAAAGTGGAAGTGGGGGACCAAGGTGCATTTCAAAAGCGGGGTTGTACTCGGCTCTCTCCACTGAACCCCGTGATTCACTACACAATGTGGAAATGTTAGCGGGTGTGTGTGTGTGTGGGGGGGGTTAACGACCTTTCCAAGACACCCAGGACTACTGACCGCCGGTGACCAGCTCCAAGAGGCCCCGGCGCGCCCTCGCCTCTGCACCCCGACTTCTCCCCCATCGGAACCCCTCCGTCCACATTGCGGCTTGCAGAGAGGCACCAAGAGCCTAACTCAACCCTGGCCGATGCCCCCCCCACACACACACCTATCCCGCCACTCAGCTCCCGCCTGGGGGCAAAGCAGGGGCCGGCTGGGGTGGCCCGGCCGGGGTGGCCCGGTCCCCGGCACTGCCATGATCCTCCCTGAACGTCGGGGCGTGCAGTGGCGGTCCCCAGGAGGGGGCCCGGTGCAGGGTGGGCTGCGGGATGGGGGTCCCGGAGCCAGGGTCTCGGGGCCCGCCTCCCCCACACGGCGCCTACCTGAGCGTCTCGGGAGGCGGGGCCCTGTCCCCGAGCGTCCACCGCCGCGACCCCGCGGCCGGTCGCCCAACGTATTCTCTAGGGTCCTGGAGCAAAAGCGACAATATCCCAAGGCCCGCTGCCGCGTCCCCGGAAATGCGGGGCCAGGGCCAAAGCCCCGCCCCCGACAGACACTGGGCCCCGTCGGGAACACGCCCCGGAGCTTCACGCCCCTATCAGAGCTGGGCCCCTGTAGGCCACGCCCCTTATGCCACGCCCCTTCATGCACCAGGCCCCGCGCCCGGGACCAGTCCCAGCGCGCCTTCCCCTGTCTTAGAACTGTCCCTGGGTCTCCGCGCCTGGGCCCCCCTGCCCGCCCGAGAGGCTCTGCACCCTTCCTGGGTGGGAGGTTCGGTCGAGCTGGCGCGAGGCGACAGGGCCCCGGGGAGGGGGAATCGTAAGTCTGGCACGGCCCGCTCTGCTGTGTTACCTCCGGCTCGTTCGTTTAGCCTTTCTGGGCCCGGCCGCCGGTGGCGGCACCCACCTGGCACGGGGTTAGCGCTCAATAATGGCAGCATTGTTGGCGGAGGGCGCCGAGTGAGAGGCTGCAAGGCCGCCCCGTGAAACCGCCCACGTCCGCACCCGCGGCGGGGACCGACAGAGCGAGCATGCGGCGCAAGGGGCGGCGAGATCCCGCGTCGGCCTATGACCTTGGTGCGTCCGCCCCGCGGCCCCGGGTCTCGGCTCTCCCCGCTTTCTGGGCGGTTCCCGAAACAGCCAGTTCTGAGCGTGGACGCAGCGGAGCTGGCCAGAGCAGGCTGGCCCTGAGGCTGGAGAAACCCAGGCCGGTGCCAGGCCCTCCCCGCGGCCCAGCCTGGCCCGCAAAGCGCACTCCCCCCTCCCACCCCCTCCCCACCACCCCCCCCCTCCCGCTCCGGGAAGAGCAAAGTGGTGGCTCTGTCTAGAGGGAGCACATCTTTACGACCAAAAAAGGAGCGCTGGAAACAGAGGAAAACCACCACCTGCGAGATCACCCTGTCCAGGCCCTGAGCACCAATATTCCCTAAGCCCCTCTAAACGGGAGAGTGGGGCCTCAAAGGTAGCCCTAGGGGCTGGAACAACACACACTCCAGCAGGTTCTGGGCATCTGAGCACTCCGAGGAGTACCCCAGAGTATCCCAGGAGCCAACCCCCTCCTTCACCCTCCAGTGATCCCAAAGCATCATGCAGGGTGTAGGCCTTGAGCACTGCTGGGTGTGGCTCAGAAACTGGGAAAAAACATAATTTAATTAAACTAAATTGAAATGTAATTTACCTGTAACACATACACTACAGGCCACACCCAGCAGTGCTCAGGGCTTACTCCATCCCAGCACTCAGGGGTCACTCCTGGCAGGGCTTGGGGACCATACATGGTGCTGGTGACTAACCTTGGTCAGCGACACGCAAGGCCAAGTGTCCTGACTCTGGTCCTGTCTCCGGGCTATAAGCGAGATCCGAAGCCTTCATGATCATTCAGCACCTGTGTTCACTTTCACCCAGGTCAGGATTCCAGAGAGGCACTTTTTCTTCAGGTTGAAAATCCCAGAGATGAGACAGCAAACACTCCTTGCATGTGTGAGGCACTGGGTTCCATCCCTGGCACCAAGAAAAAAGAATTATTGCATACCTTCACCTTGCATGTTTTGGTATGCAATGAAGATGTATACCAATAAAGATTTGCGAATGAACAGAGCCTTCACTCATAAATAGGTGTCTGCTATGGCAATGCTTCTTTTTTGTTTTTTGCAGTGCTCAGCAGTGCTCAGGGTATATTCCTGGGTCTGAGCTCAGGGGCTCCTGATGGGGCTCAGGGGCCATATGTGGTATGGAAGATTGAACCCCGGTTGGCCGAGTGCAAGACAAATGCCCTCCCTGTTGTCCTATCACTCCAGCCCTGTCACATGGTTGATCTTGAATTCATCTTCTTTTCATGGTTGCCCCCATATTTTCACGACCCCCAAGAAGTTAGGTGCCACTGGTCATGAACTGGTTTCTAATTGTTCCTTAGAATCAGTCACAGTCCTCCCGTTGTTCATCGATTTGCTCGAGCGGGCCAAGTAACATCTCCATCATGAGACTTGTTGTTACTGTTTTTGGCATA
>JAOXYA010059633.1:0-11922 GCA_028565675.1 Sorex palustris | reverse complement strand
CTCTCTCTCTCTCTCTCTCTCTCTCTCTCTCTCTCTCTCTCTCTCTCTCTCTCTCTCTGTCTCTCTCTCTCTCTCTTCCCCCCACCCCCTAAGTCCAGGCTGAAGTAAGTATGTCCTGTGCACACATGACCCCTGGGCATAGATTTACCCAGATGTTCTCTCTTGCGCCTCCTTCACACCTGGAGGCTTCTATTCTTGTTAGCACAAACAGAACTAGCTTAAAACCGCTCAAAGCCCAGCTCTGTGGATCACTCCCTTCTGGCAAACAGGTAAAACAAACACCCTTCCCACTTCAGCCCTCCAACCCCCCCACCTCCACACACACACACACACCAGTGGAGGAATCTTTCCCCAGATTTCCACATTGCATCTCTCAACCAGGTCTGTGGTGGAACCAAGTAACACTAAAGCATGTCCCTACACTGTTGCACCCCACGCCGAGAGCACCTTTGAAACCATGCCTATGCGTGTTCTTCCCGTGACCCTTCTACTTCAAATTCCAGCATGTTGCCAGGGTGCCCTGCCTGCCCTGTCTCTGCTATTTGACCCTGTGGAGCCCCTCTTTGGCACAGCGTCCATCTTTCCAGCTCTTCTTTCTGCCTCCTGACTGCCGCCACATGCAGGGTGCCCTCGGCCTTGACTGTCCCTGCCACACTCGCCCTGACCTGGTCTTCTGGTCTTCATGAACCTGGCCTTCACTGATGCCCAGTAAAATCAGAGTGCTTCTCATCTCTCAGGAGTGAAAGAACCAAGCTGGCTTTATTTTCCAGTGCTACAGGCTAGAGACTGGATCACATGCCATAAAAATGGATTTTAGGGGCCAGAAAGATAGTACAATGGGCAGGGCACTTGCCTTGTATGTAGCTGACCTGGCTCCCATCCCCAGCACAGCATAGGATTCCCAGAGCACAGAGGCAGGAGTAATTCCTGAGCACCTCTCTTGCCCCTCTCCAACCCCCAAAAAGAATTCTAGAGAATATTGAAAGGGCAGTTGCTGGGCTTTGTTTTCTGTCCTGGGCAATCCTCTCTCCACCCAACACATGAGTGCCCCAGGTCTCTGTTGCGAGTGCTGGAACGCATACAGTAAAGGATGTGACATTAAACACTGCATTCCCAGGAGAGGCTGTGTCAGTCTCTCTCAGCCACCATCACTCTGACGCCCATAATCACCTCAATCAATATGTGCAGGTTTTGAAGAACTGAGTGAAGCTATTAGCATCTGACAAACCCCTCCCCTAAAGTAGGGGACAGAATACAGCTAGAAATTGCTGCTCGTTGCATTAGCTGAGGGGGAGGCATGGAGGTGGGGCCTCTGGCTTATTGAGCAGGCTCTGCTCTCTTTCACTCGGATAACCAGTACTCAGGAGGAGTAAGCATGCAGGATGCTGTCCTTCTCCAGGCCCTCCTCTCAGAGGCATATGGATCCTTGTGGGCTCAGGGAAGAGAAACTGTATCGAGGCCCCCGGAAGCCCAAGATCAGACCTGGGAGGTGTCCAGTGACTCAGTGAAGAAGCTGTGTTAATGGTGGAACAAATCAAATTTGATGTGAACCAAGGAGCTGGGGCTGAGGGGAGGGAAGGGGCGTCAGAGGGGAGTGAAGGGGCTTGTTGGGGAAATGGAGAGGGGAGCGTAGGTTTTCCATCTCAGCCAGTGCAGTGTGGGCTGGGCTCTGCACCCCGCATCCCCCCACCTAGCCCACAGCAGGACCTACACCCCACAGGCATCTCTGCTATGACCCCGTCACCTGGAAGGCCCAAAGCAGAGTGTCCCGATGCCCCTTTCAGGGTCAGCGTCAGCTGAGTCACAGTCGTCACTTGCTGCTGGACTCAAGTTCCGTTGTCACAAAACCATGCCTGTTCCTTTCAAAAGTCAGGAGGACTTTTATTAAAAATCTTTTCCGAAGGTCTGAATCTTTGCTCACTTCCCCAGTTCTCATCAGAATAACTGTGCTTTAAGCAAGAGCCCGGAGTCCTGGGGACCCACTCCGCTGTTCCAGAAATCTGAGTTGGAACCAGATTGACACTGGAGAAGTAAGAGGGTTGTCCTTCTGGCTTGTTTAAGCTGGTGGAGTCGACCTGGCTGTCACCAAAATGAGCTAAACTGTGAGGATAGTTCACAGACAGCTTTCATTTATTTATTCATTTTAATTTGTGTTGAGATTCTGTGTTTTACTATTCTATTGATAGTGGTTTCCCGTGCACATAAGTCTAACACCATACCACACCAGTGTACCCATCTCCCTCCCCCACGGACCCCAACACCCCTCCTTCTCATCCCCCTCCACCCCAGCTCAATTTGGGGGATCAGTTTTCTTCTTGTGTTGCCTTTGGCCCTTTGTTGATGGCTAGATGGGTATCTTTAAGTCCCACATATAAGAGAGATCATTCTGATTCTGTCCCTTTCCTTCTGGGACTCAGCATAATAGCCTCTAGCTCTGTCCATGTTGCTGTAGATTGCATGACTTTGTTCTTTCTTAGAGCTGCATAGTATTCCACTGTGTACATATACCACAACTTTTTGATCCCTTCGTTTGTAGTTGGGCATTTGGGTTGTTTCCATATCTTGGATATTATACTAAGTGCTGCAATGACTATAGTGTGTTTATGTACTTTCAAATTAACGCTTTTATATTTGGGGAAGAGATACCAAGAAGTGGAATTGCTGGAACAGAACTTCGTATGGGAGTTCCATTCTCTGTTTTGGAAAGACCTCCATTAGTGTTTTCCCCTGAGGCTGAGCCAAACAGCACAAAGAGCTTCATCTGCCTGCTAAAAGCTCCATGTTTCTAAGGAAACGTATTTCATTCAGCATATACAATGGTTGCTAACTAACATGGTTACTAACATATACAATGATTGGTATAATTGGTATAATTGTGATGAATACAATTTGCCTTCAGTTCCATAGAGACATTTACTGATTATTTCTGTGGCCCCATTCCCATTCAGCCTGGTCAGTCTTGCTCTGTTCTTGTCAAAACTTAGTGACTTACAGCATATTCGTCTTTGCCCAGGTCCTAGAATGAGCCACTCAGAGGTCCTGCGTCTCATTTTCCTGCTTCTGCCTCTGATTTTCCCATTTCATAGCCTGCGGGAGTTCCCAACTAAAGCAATTCCAGTTGGCCCCATTAAAGTGTCTAGACATCCTAGATTATTCCCCACATGGGCCACCTGGCCACTAGACAGGAGGAGTGTTGGGTGCATGACCTCTGCCTGTTTGTCTCTCAGGGAAGATGCCAAGAGGGAAGTGGGCAGGACCCAGTTTAACCCCAGCCCGAGAGGCTGTGGAGAGCACCCCCCCCAATCCCTGTGTCCCCTGCGAGGGCGGTGCTCCCACACTGTTATTTCAGAAACTGCTTCCCAAGTTTATAATTAACAGCACTTTTCCTGTCTCTTACAAGCTAAAAGCAACACCCCCACCTGCTTCCTTTCCCAGGACATGTGGGGTCTCCGTGGGGTGTATGGCGGGGGCAGGTGCAGGCAATAGAAACCGAGGCGAGGTATGACAAGCAATGCTTCCACCTATGTGGTGGTCCACAGGATGCCTTCCAAGTCAAACCTCTGCCTTGGGTGGTTTGTAGCTGGTCCCAGGGAGCACATGGCCCTGAGATGCTTCCGGATTCTCCCTAGGAATTCTGGGGGCTAGTGTGGCACAATCCAGGGATGCTGATGGCTTGGGAGGGGCACGTACCAATCCCGGCAGATCTGTGTCAGTGATACTAACCACTGCCATTTCAACGCAAGTTTGAGTACCCCACTTTGTATATACCTTTTGGGGGGGTCTGGGGGAGACACACCCATTGGTCGTTTGGACTGCTCTTTGCTCTGTGCTCTTTGCTCTGTGTTCAACTAGAAGTGACCCCTGGTATTGTTCAGGGGACCATGTGGTCCAGGGGTCAAATCAGGGCTGGGTTGTATGTAAGGCAAGCACCTTCACCCCTGTACTATCTCTCAGGCCCTACTTCTAGTGCTCTCAACAACCCTAGGAGGTAGACATTGTTATCCTTGTCCTGTGGCATAGATGGAGAAACCAAAAGCCCAAGAGGTAAGCCAGCTGCTCATCAGCACAGAGCAAGGAGTGGGGGATGCACCGTGCCCTGCACCTTCTTTCCCTCCTGCCATGGTCCAGCCCACAGTGCAGTGCTGGTTTTTCCTTAGCCACTGTGGGACCATCTGCCTCCGGCTGAACCCCAACCCCTTCTGGCCTGGCGGGGCAGTGCTGCTGGTGGGTTGGCAGGCATTCCAGGATCTCTCAGGCCTCTGTCCCCTCTCAGGACACTTGTTGAGAGACCAACCTCGGAGAGAGCTACAGGCTCTCACTGTGGCCTGCTTTGCTGTCAAGGTGGCTTCTGTAGGATGCTCTTCACCTTGGTACAGCAGGATGGGGTGGCCTGCTGAATGGGACCCCTGGTGACGCTCAGGCTGCAGCGAGCAAAGGGTTTCTCTGGCAGGTGTGAGCATGTGCTGAGGGACCAACAAATGGTCAGCCTCTAACCCTTCCATGGCCCTCAGGGTGGTGTCTGGGGCGGTTGAGGAGAGACCCATGCTCCCGGGCTCTGAGTGATAGAAGGGGTCTCCTCTGCTGGCAAAGTCTGGGCTCCCAAGCACCAGGGAATTTTTGCAAAGGAGGGGACCAGTGTCTCCAAGGGTCTCACCCACGGTGGCCTTCAGCAGGGTGGTACCCAGCCCTCCTCAGAAACCTGCCCACAAATCCCTACTCTGCAGCGTGGACACCCCTCTGAGGTGAAGAGGGACCCCTTCAGGATCATGGGTGAAACCTGCCTGCAGAACCGTGAGCTCCAGCCCCTTCAGGTAGCATCTCGAAAACCTGAGTTCTGCGTTTCTGTTTCCCCCACCTCAGAGAGAAGCACAGGCTCTCACTGTGGCCTGCTTTGCTGTTGAGGTGGCATCCATAGGACGCTCCCCACCTTGGCACTGAGGGATGGGATGGCCCCTGGTGATGCTCGGGCCACAGTGAGCACAGGTCACTTTGGTAGTTGTGAGCACATGCTGGGGCTGTCCCAGTCGCCCCCTGCAGGGGAAAGCAGCTTCCAGTGCTGTGGTTCTACGGTCCCTCAGGATATCTGGGTGGGAAAGTGACTCTTCTTTTTCTTTGGTGGCAGTTCTTTTGTTTGTTTGTTTGTTTGTTTGGGGGGAAGGTGGGGGTACACCTGATGGTGCCCAGGGATCCATATAAGGTGCTGGGAATTGAGCCCAGCTTGTCTGTGTGCAAGGCAACTGCCCAGCCCGCTGTGCTGTCACATAGGCCCATGTCAGAGTTCTTAATGGTTCCTGCCACTGCCGCTTCCTGCTGGCTTGGGTGGAGTCTGGACTTCCCTCAGAGTTTATGCTTAAGAGATGAAACTGAGCTTCCCACCCTGTTGAGACCACAAATTGCCACCCACGAGCAGCTCTCTGGCACAGCCATGGCCCAGAGGCACACGTACCTAATTCGGAACCCAGCAGCTTTTGACAGAAATGTGAATGGACTATGCAGTAAGTTATGGTGCTGTGCCCTTCCTGGGAGGAAAAGGATATCTGTCTCTTCCACCTTTCTCCCCCACCCCACCCCCCGGTGGCACAGAGCTTATTGGACAGCCAGGTATGAGCCGGCAGTGACCCGTCAAGAGTACCTGAAGCTACTACCTCTCCAACTGCGGCCTCATGGAATGGGGGGGGGGGGTGGGAACCGGCACATCCTTCCCACCCCACCAAGACCACAAGTTGCTCCCCCATGAGTGGCTCTCCAGCATGGCCATGAACCCAGGGGCACACAAACCAATCTCGGAACTATGTGGCTTTTGGCAGAAATCCCTCCAGACTTAATTAGTAAAATAGCAGAAATCCAAAATTGCGCAGCTGCAATAGCAACATCATATGGTCTTCATAACCAGCAATAGAAAACGAATTATTTCATGATGTCTTTTCAGCAGGTCTGATTGTTGCGTTAAAATAATTCCAAATAATAATGGTGCATGTTTTGTTGAAATAATGGTAAAGGTAAAGGTAAAGGCCCTCCCGTTGTTCGTCGATTTGCTGGAGCGGGCCCAGTAACATCTCCATTGGAGACTTTGTTGTTACTGTGTTTGGCATATCCAATACGTCACAGGGAGTGAAAATAGAGAGAGAGTAAAATGAAAATCATCTGCCTCTCAGGTATGCGGAGGGGTGGGATGGGAGGTATTTTAGGGTTCTTGGTGGTGGAAAATATGCACTGGTGAAGGGATGGGTATTTGATCATTGTATGACCGAGACTTAAGCCTGAAAGCTTTATAACTGTTCTCACAGTGATTCAATAAATCACTTGATCACTTGACATCCCGTTACTCAATGATTTGCTTGAGCAGGCACCAGTAACGTCTCCATTTGTCCCTGTCGCGTGCTAGTGTAGCCCAGTGGCATCTGCTCATTCTAGGAACACGCAGAGCCTCAAACCAATTGTTTAGGGTCTTTACGAAGAAGTCTGAGCATCTCGTAGGTAGGCGGCCATGCGATCTTTTGACATCCCATGGAATCCAGTTGGTAATGGCTCTAGTCTAGCAGTCATCTCCAAATCGCATTATGTGTCCAGCCCATCTGATTTTCGACACCTTGGCAAATGAGACCGCATCCCTGATTCTTGGAAGAACTCCGGATTCTTTCTCTCATTTGAGTGAAGCATGATAACTCCAAGCATAGCTCTTTTGATTCCTTTTTGGGAGACCTGAATAGCATTCTCATCCTGTTTTCGTAGGACCCAGGTCTTTGAGAAATTTGTTAATGCAGGATGAGCAGTGGAATCAAAGAGATGTGCTCGGAGCCGGAGGTTCTTTGTCTTCTTAGCTATTTCTTCAATGCTCTTGAAGGCATTCCAAGCCGTTCTCTTCCTCCTGCACAACTCAGGTTCCAGGTCTTTTGTCATGTTGACTTCTCAACCTAGGTACACATAACAGTTGCATTCGGAGATGTTCATTCTGTTGAGAGTAAATGGAACGACAGGAACAAGACCGTTTCTCATAAACATTGTCTCAGTGAGATTCAGCTGTAGTCCAGCCTTTCCACACTCACGGTCGAAGTTGGCCAACATTTGTGCTGCTTGGGGCTTGGCTAATGTTTGGTGTTATTAGAATGATGTCATCAGCAAAGCGGAGGTGGTGTAGTTGCCAATCATCTATCTTCACTCCCATTCCTTCCCATTGTAGTTGTTGCTTGACGTTCTCGAGGGTGTCACTGAAGAGTTTCAGTGAAATGGTATCACCCTGCCGAACCCCTCTCTTGACATGGATGATCATTGATTCAATAAATAAAAAAAAGAAAAAGATGAAACTGAAAACAAATCACCTCACTACCACCCCCACCCCTAAAATTATGGACTGTTTGAATCAGAAGAACAGGAAGATGCCCCATAGGCCACAGGCTCCCAAACTTATTTGGCCTACTGCCCACTTTTCAGAAAAAATTAAAAACAACATCACTCCACTCAGACTTTAAGCAAATCAACAGATATCACCTCCCAAGTGTACCTGAAGCTACTCCCTCTCACTGCATTATTCCTGAACCCACCCTCCGCCATCCCCAAGGTGTAGAGCAGTATTGCCCCCTTTGGGAAATAGTGCTTGAGATTCTGGCATTTAGAGCAGAATAAACCTCCATTGATAAAGGATAAACTCAAGAAAGACAAAGGCCAGAAAGCTAGGCCATAGGTTTTGGCACTTGCCTGCATGGGGCTGACCCAGATTTGATGCCTGGTACCACACATGTTCCTCCAAGCACCACCAGGAGTGATCACTGAGCCGAGAGCTAGGAGTAAACCCTGAGCACAGCCAGGGGTGACCTTCAGTTCCCCCCCTGTCCCTCCCTCCAATCAAGAATCAGAGTGTGAGATCCGCCCATGTCACATACTCGACCCAGAGCCTTTCCCTCCCTCGAATGCCACTTCCGGTCAGGGCCCCAGGGCAGGACACCTACTTGGGATGTCAAGGAGGTAGCAGACATGCTCCTTGTTTGTCATGGACCAGTTAGTCCCCAGCATTCGGGAATCAGTATGGGCCCCCAGGGACCTGGACAGCCCCAAATTCCCACTATTGTCACAGGAGCAGACTTGGGGTAGCTGTTCCATTCGGTGAAAAGGCCCATAAAAATCTTCCTTTTGTTCCCTGTGTTGCCTGGTGCCCTATGGCCTGCATCATGAATGGAGTTGTTCTTTACGTGACCTACTCCTGGCAGTGTAAGTGGCGTTCTCTTGACAAGAACATCACAAAACCTCGTGAAGCAGTACACGCCCCACTTATTACAGGGGGCTGCCAGGCTTTCTAGGGGGCTAATATTTCCGAGGTCATACGGAAGTACAGAAGGGACCGTCAGGGATGGGGGAGTGAAGAAGGTCCTCTCTGCACCCTGCGCTCCAGCAGGCACGTGTCTGGGGGGAGGCTGAGTGTGTGGTTCTGACGCTCTTATTCTCTCCTACTGCCCAAGTTTGCCCGCTACCTCCCATGGTGAGTCACGGCGATTTCATCTGCCACCCGCGGCCTTGTGAGCGCTACAACCACGGGACCGTGGTGGAGTTCTACTGCGACCCCGGCTACAGCCTCACCAGTGACTACAAGTACATCACCTGCCAGTACGGGGAGTGGTTTCCTGCCTACCAGGTGTACTGCATCAAGTCAGGTGAGTGCATGGGCTGGGCTGGGCTCTCCGACTGCCAGAGGGCTGCTGGGGACAGGGTTTGGGGGCTCATCCTGTGGAGACAGTGCTCCTGGGCAGAGGATGCCATTGGAATCTGCCCACTCCTGTGACTGACTATTCTCTCCTGTGGCAGAGCAAACTTGGCCCGGCACTCACGAGACCCTCCTGACCACGTGGAAGATCGTGGCGTTCACGGCCACCAGCGTGTTGCTGGTGCTGCTGCTCGTCATTCTGGCCCGGATGTTCCAGACCAAGTTCAAGGCCCACTTCCCCCCCAGGTCAGTGCAACAGGCTTTGGGGGCCCTGTTTGCCCCCTGGACTGGAGAGAGAGAAGAATGCAAAGTGTGGTTTAAGTTGGGGACAGACGAGAGATAGTACAGTTATTTCCTGGAATATCCTGGGATATTGGGGGTCAGAGAAGCAAGCTGGGGGGGTGCAGACAGGTGTCAATTTCCCCTTTCTGCTCATTTCAGAGAGCTCCTGTCTGTACTGACCATCTGGAGCCTAGCATTGTGAGAAGTGTGAGAAGGGGGCCTAGAGTCCAGCCCTGCACGCCACCCAGGGCTGTTGTCCCTGAGTTCAGGTCCCCAGGAGGCCCAGCCCAAGGGGTTGCTGTTGAAATAGAACTGGTCAGGGGACAAGGTCACAAACATGTGAGCAAACAGCTTCTGCTCCTGTGTGGGAGTCACCAAAAGGAGGGTCACCAGATGGAGAACAGCTTTGGTTTATTTTTGTTGTTGTTGTTGTTTGTTTCTTGGTTCTGTTTTTTTTTATTTGGGGGGAGGGACTTCCAGAGTACTCAGGGACCGTTCCTAACTCTGTGCTCATGAGTGACCCCTGGCAGTGCTCAGGAGATGCTGGGGATCTAACTCGGACCAGCAGGATGCAAGGCAGATGCAAGGCCTTGACCGCTGTACCGTATCTCTAGCACCAAGCTCTGGCTTCTGTATGCTTCTGCTTCCAAGGGTGTCTGAGCATGTGAGTTGTGCCACCCATAGTCAGTGTCCATGGCACTGGAGTTGTGGTCTACACCCTCCCCCTTGTCCTCATCCAAGAGGATATTGTCCCTCCAGCGCCTTCCTTCACCTGCATATGCACTTTGACCCCCACCAAGGGCTCCAGTGTCCTTCAATAGGAGACGCCCGGAGGGAGACTCAGATTTCTGCCCTTTTGTTTCCTGGTATTTAGCTGTCTACTAAAATGAGTGACTTTTAGGGCTCAGGAGATAATACAGAGGTGAGGGCATGTGCCTTGCAGGTGTGATGCCACAGGTTGATCCCCGGGGCTACCTGTCCACCCCTCTTGGCCACTGAGCATTGCCAAGTGTGATCCTGGAGCCCCCACGAGCATTGCCAGGGGGTCCCCAGCACTGTAGTGCAGGAGCAACGCATCCTGCATCCTCAGGCCCCAGCATTGAACCAACCCCACCACCGCCCCCCTTCCCCACTCCCACTAGCCAGCCAGGCCTCACTGGGAGTGGTCCTGGAAGCCCCTGAGCACTCTTGGGAACCCCTCTCCCCCATTTCAAACCAAACTGTGACTTTTGTACTGTAACCAAAACACAGAAGCATGTAGGTTACACGGGGCTGGCCCTTCCCTGTGTGCACTCACAGCCCCCCAAGGCTTTCCTGCTGCCCGGGTGGTGCTTTCCCATGTCCAGCAACCTGTCAGGGCTCGTATCCCACAGCAGGCAACCCGGGCTCGGATGAGCTCAGCAGGCCACCCCTGCCTTGAATGTGTGAGGCTCTGGGTTCTAGCCACTGTACCTCTCCCCCAACACACACTCACATGGGCCATGTGGCTTCCCTGCCCAAAGGGTTACGGCCACAAGGACAGACCCATCTAAGAGACCAAAAGAGGGCAGAAGGAAGTGGAGAAGCAATGGCAAGAGCTGGGTTTGGGGGGCACAGGTGGAGGCAGGAGGCAGCGAGGAGAGAAAGTACAGAGACAGTGGCTGCAGTCAGGGGCACGGGTGGTCACCATCCTGGCTGGTCTGACTTGTTGGCTGTTCCTTTCTACAGGGGGCCCCCCCGGAGTTCCAGCAGCGACCCTGACTTCGTGGTGGTGGATGGGGTGCCCGTCATGCTCCCGTCCTACGACGAGGCTGTGAGTGGTGGCTTGAGTGCCTTAGGCCCCGGGTACCTGGCCTCTGTGGGCCAGGGCTGCCCCTTGCCCATAGATGACCAGAGCCCCCCCGCATACCCCGGCTCGGGGGACACGGACACAGGCCCCGGGGAGTCAGAAACCTGCGACAGCCTCTCAGGCTCCTCCGAACTGCTCCAGAGTCTCTATTCGCCCCCCACGTGCCCAGGGGGCCCCCACCCCACTTCCAACCACGCGGACACAGTGGCCAACACTGCGGGGGAGGTGGCATCCACCAGCCCAGGCATCGACATCGCAGATGGTAAGTGCCTACCCCTACCCAGCCCCACCTCAGCACCCGGCCCCCACCTCTGCCCTCGCCCCTCTGCTCCGAGCTGAATCAGTGCTTCCTGGCTTTTGCCGCAAATTGCTTCTTGTGTTTTCATGTGGAGAGGCTGTGGGCAAGGCCTGTTACTGAAGGATCAGCCTCCTCTCACAAGGGGTGAGCCCATTAGCTGAAATTTCTGGGGGCACAAAAGGGCACCACAGCACAGCAAAGAGGAAAACCAGGAGAGTGGTTGGTACATGGGGTGGTTTTGTTCTTCAGCCCTCAGCTAGACAGAGCTTCTGAAAGGGGTGTTATGAAGAGAATGTCTCACACACACACATGTACACACGCGCACACACATACACATGCACACATATGCACATGCACACACACAAGCAGACACACACACACCTGCACACACACACACCTGCACATGCATACACAGGCACACAGAGATACACAGACATGCACACACAGACAGACACACACATACGTACACACATACACACACATGCTTGCAAATTGTTGCCCTAGAGCCCAGACCCAGAGAAGTTCTCAGTGCACACAGATTACTCCCATCAGGTGGGCACCCAGTCAGTTGCCTGTCCCCAGGAAAGGCACATGGCAGAGAGGAAGGGGCAGTGAGGTGCAATAAAGGTACAAAGGTGTGGGGAACAGAGAGAGGGGTCTGTTTCTCCCTGGAGCACCCCCTTTATTTTTGTTTTGCTGTATTGGGGCCATAGCACAGCAGGTAGGGCATTTGCCTTGCACTCAGCCAACATGGCTGACCTGAGTTCGATTCCTCCGCCCCTCTCGGAGAGCCCGGCAAGCTACCGAGAGTATCTCGCC
>JAOXYA010059623.1:0-11923 GCA_028565675.1 Sorex palustris | reverse complement strand
GTTACTGGGCCCGCTCGAGCAAATCGATGATCAACGGGAGGGCATTTACCTTTTACCTTTACTCTTTAATTAGTAACTCCTGTATCTCCAAGACAATATATTTATATGACAGAAGTTTGCTTTCTGCACTTCAGAATTTACAGAATTGAACATTTTATTTACATTCTCTACCATGATACTTCTCTTCTTCCAAATATATTACATCATTATCCTGGCTCCCTTTTTAAACATTAATTTTGGGCACTCTAAGGAAAAATTCTTGACATTTTAAAATTTATTCTTTAACCAAACAGTGACAGTATGGTAGGATTCCACATTTTCTTGGTTATTATCAACTCCTCACATTTCCTATAGCTGCTTTCCTGGACACAACCCTCATAATGTCAACCACCTATCATTTATACATTCATAATATACATTCATAATATTCAAAAAGTATAATCAAGTTTGCATTCTATATACACATTAATATTCCTAGACTTTGATGCTCCATTACTTTTCAAGGTTACAAATCAATAATGGGCTGGAGCAATAACACAGCAGGTAGGGCATTTGCCTGGCACACGGTCAACCCAGGTTTGATTCCCTCACCCTTCTCGGAGCGCTTGGCAAACTACCTAGAGTACCCCACCCTCAGGGCAAAGCCTAGCAAGCTACCAATTACATATTCAATATGCCAAAAACAGTTACAACATGTCTCACAATGGAGACATTACTGGTGCCTGCTTGAGCAAATCAATGAACAATGGGAGGAACGGTGCTACGGTGCAATGATATTTATATGACACAATTATACAAGTATTGTTTACTCTCGTTTTCTTCAATGAAAGACATTTTTTAACTATTGAGTCTGGGTTTTTCTACAATCATCAGCTGATATTACTTTCCAAATATTAATGCATTCTTCTTTTAACACTTATTCACTGTTGTTTCCAGGTTAACTCCTACTATGTCCTTGTCTTTTCTTCCATCCTTGCTGCTTTGTGGCCTGTTGGGCAGCTGCCATTTGAAGATTTCCTTCAACGATTCCGAGATGCACTATTTGCTCAGTTCATGATGTTCTTGATTCTTTTCGTCAATGTTTTTTTCTGAACAACAGCCTAAAAAACATTTGAGATTAAATCTTTGAAATAAAATGTATTCAATGAAATCTTGGGGAAGATATCACATTCCCATACAGTGTCTTTTTTCTGGAAGCTTTCAAAGGTAGTTCTTTGCCTCCAGTGTTCCAGAACTCCACACTATGTTCATAGGCATGCATTCTTCATTTTATTTTTATGGTATCCAGCCCTTCTATCTGAGTATATATGTCTTCATACTATAAGAAATTTTCTTTTATTATTTTCATGACATTTCTTCTTTTCACAGGAGCATAAATGTGAGGAATTTGTGGGCTGTTTAGTGGTGGTGAGGTGAGGTAATTTTATGTACCAAGACCAAGACCGTACATGTCAACACCATTGTAAAACATTACTTAACTACAATGAAGCTTTCAAAATAAAATTTAAAAGCATGCCTTCTCTTCTGATGCTGTTGTTCTTTCTGAAGATGGCTATTTGAACAAAATCCTAGCAGATTTAATGTCTGGATTTTATCTTTTTTAATATTTTTCATGTTGTCATTTCACTATTTCCTGACAGACTTTATTTACATTCTCTTCTACATATTGTATTTTCTATTTCAAAAATAATTTTTAAATTCTAGCTCATTATTTTTCTCTATTTATCTCTTTCTACTTTTTTTCTAAATATAATATCTATTTGATTTTTTTGTTTTTTATTGTTTCTGTTAAATTAATTCTGCTGTTTTTCCTCTACTATAATTTTTTTCTTTTTTTATTTTATTGAATCACTGTGAGAAACAGTTACAAGCTTTCATGTTTGAGTTACAGTCATACAATGATCAAATGCCTATCTCTCTACCAGTGCACATTCCCCACCACCAATATTCCCAGTATACCCTCCCTTTCCTACCCTCCCCCTGCCTCCTTGGTAGACAATTTCCCCCATACTCTCTCTTTACTTTTGGGCATTATGGTTTGCAATACAGATACTAAGAGGTTATCATGTTTGGTCCTTTATCTACTTTTAGCACACATAACCCATCCCGACCGATCCCTCCAACCATCACTCTATCCCAGCTTCCTTCTCCCCGGCTCATGGGGCAGGCTTCCAACTATGGAGCAATATTCCTGGCCCTTGTGTCTACTATCATTGTGTGTCAGTCTCATGTTATACCATAAATTTTTCTCTTGGCTTTTTCTGCTCTAGAGAAGCCCATATTCTCTCTCGAACTTGTCTTTCTTCTAACATTTCTCTAATTAAATTTCTTTGAAGAAAATTATTTTATTACACTAAAATGTTTTATCTATATTTGATTCTTTTTCGTAAGTTCTCCATATGGAATAAGCATTTTTTAAATAGCAGTTGGGTAGGTAATTGGCTCTCTGGCTTGGTGCTTCTTGAATAGTTTTAAAGTGTGGACTGTCAACTCATGTGCCATCAGCTCTAATTTCCCCTATCACTACAGTTCCTTCAGATAAGAGACCTCGTTTGATATGGTTATGGTGGAAATACAGGTGATGGTGGCCTCATATTTTGATATTGGACACTTTATTAATAGATCTCAACTGAATTGTGCTGAGACTTTAACTTCTCTTTTGTTTATCCTTTACCTTCAACAATACTTGCATTGTTAATTTTCTTCAGGATTTTTCAAGGGACATAAGCCCTAGTCAGAACTACAGTTCTGTCCCCATGAATTCATGTCTGCATTGTTCATTGGTCAACTTCATCATCCAGTCTTTCACTCAATATTTATATCCTATAAATCTGTTAGAATTGTTCTGTCTGTTGTCCTCATCACCAACACTACCACCACCACCACCACCACCACCACCTTTTCTTACTATAGTTTATCTTCTTTAACTCTCTTAGTTGGGCTTTCAGGAGAGGGTAGGGGAGAAACATATGTACTCAGTCAATCCACCATCTGGAACCAAAAGCCACAGATAAGCTTCTAAGGACAAAAGATCACCTCCATTTTAATATTATATTTACAGAAAGTACCTAGTCATTCGGTATTCGATATGCCAGACTCAGTAACAAAGTCTCCAACGGAGACGTTACTGGGCCCGCTCGAGCAAATCGACGATCAGCTGGAGGGCCTTTACCTTTACCTTTTACCTAGTCATTAACTATTTATCTTCATCACAGCTTCATTAAACAAAAGTATCTCTAATTTACAATTAACAAAAATCAGATGCATTAAGATTGATTTATTCAAGATTAAGACACTAGAAATGCAAAGCTATGCATTGTGATTCCAACAACAACATCACCACTACATTGAGTGATCATGGATTTGGAGGTGGGCCCCCAGTGACAGACATATTAGTATATTTGATAGTATCACGTAAAAGAGTTGTTGGCTGGAAGCGATAAGAGGCTTAAAATCTAGTCTGACTTCACCTCATCAATCAACTACACCTCCACAGACCTCCATCTCCTCATTTGAAAAATGACAGGTTCAGAGATGATGAATTTCTAAAAATTCTTTCCAACCTTGATGGTTGATATTTCTATAAACCTAGGGACTTTTTCTCTAAATAATATTGTTTGGGACTTAAATGTTGCTGTAGGAGTATTTTCTGTACATATTGCTATGGATTAAATGCCCAGCCCTTTAGAGGGATGAGCTTCATCTAGATTTTCTTCCCAGGGCATCAAATTATATGTAATAGCATTTAATAGTAAGGACTCTCGTCTAATTGGGACAGTCATACTCACTTAACTGAGATGCCTCTGGGTGATTTGTGATATGTATATGTACATATATGCATATATACTTATACAAGTGCATATAATATGTTTTATTGATGCTCATTGCCTAGGTAACAGAACAGTGGAGAGAGAACAGACTATTCTGCAGAGAAACCATCTCTTCTAGAGGAAGAGAATTTATTTTCCCAGGAAGATTGCTCTCCAGTTTTCTAATACAGATCAATCAGTAAAGCACAGTCTCACTTTCACAAAGAAGGCTACTTACTGATAGGCTGGGTGAGTGAGTGAAGGACTCAGGACAGGGGTAAACCATAGCAATTATACTATGTCTGCTAGAAAGGATTATAGTCTACATCAAACAAGAAACCCATGGAGAAAAATGAAGCAGGAGCTGAATCTCCTGAGCATGGAAGTCAAATAAACTTCCTTTCTGTATCATTAAACTCAGCACCATTTCAAGAAAAGGTGCTGAGTTTAACATAAGGTTGTTCTTAGTCATCAGTCTTCCTTTTACTTTAGTTAATAAGGTCTCTGTGCCTTAGGCCACTGTACCATTGTGAGGAGGCTTTTGCCATTGTGATATAATGTTTTTGTCAAAACTTTTCACTCTATCTCCCATAGAATGGCCCATATAACAAAACTTTCTTTAAAAATAGTAGTTATAATGAAAAACTTTATTATTTTAAGATATTAACACAACATTTATTTTTCTCATGTTTATTGAAACATAGGACATGAAGGTATTCATGCATTCACTTCTGTGGGGATTTTCACTTTACTTGATGTATGTTTACATCATACTTCAGTGAACATGACCTAGAAAAATCATAGCATTTTTGCTAGTAGTTGAATGGTCCACACACAATTTATTATTAATCCAAATAATTCCAAACCACAGGTCCTATATAATCACTGCAGATGCCAACAGCAAACTCATGGCTGTTTAATTTATTATTCTTTTTTTCCAGAGCGGTGGAGATTTCAGATAATCCATTTGACAAAGTTAAAGGTGTGAATTTAATTACTGCTTCTCTCAGCAGTTTGCATTACACTTGGACTCAATAACACCATCAAGATTTCTTCCACCCAAGGAAGGAATGCTCTATATCCTTGATTTAATTCATCCTGCACCAGGTGCTTACCTACACTATTATTAGCAAAAGTATTTTCACAACTCACTGCCAAGGGGGAGTGTTACTTCTCTCTACTTATCTCATTAAAGTACTCAGGCTGGGGCAAGAGGCAGGGAGAGGTTAAACAAACTAGTATACTTAAGCGAGGCTGTCTTTAGTACCACAGAAAGAAACTTGAGCTAGGACAGCCATTTAGTTATAATTCTGCTCTCCTTGACCTCTTCCTACCCATTTGTGTGTCCAACTTATACTAAGCAGTAAAATGGTAGCTTTCCATATAATAAAAATCCTTAGTTTGGATATAATAAAATATTTCATTCACTTAAAGAATCTGATTTTTTAAACATTCTAATTAGCCTTGTTATTTAGATTTTAAAAGTATTTAAAACTATTTCTGTTATAAAATACTTATTTTATGTTATCGAATTGTATGTTTCATATTAGCATTTAAAGTGTCCTTAAAGCGTCATTGAAAGGTTGTCTGCAATTTGGAAGATTGTCTGCAATTTGATTACTTACTGTGTTCCTTGTAGATAATCAACAAACAATCATTGCAGTTGGTTAGATAGTGTCTATATATGTGTTTTATGAAATAACATCTGACAATAGTCTGGTCCATGTCGTGGTTGCCCAATACATCAACAAATACACGTATTCAGTCCAAAGCCGATGTCTCTTTCTTCATGACTGTATATTATTTATTAGTCTCAATAAGGCTACAGAATTATAACCTACAGAATTCCTAAGAATCTTTACTTTAAAATTCAGATTTCGGCCTGAAGCAGTATCATGGTGGGTAGGGGATTTGCCTTGCATGTGGCCAACTCGGGTTTGATTCCCAGCATCCTATGTAGTCCCCTGAGCACCGCCCAGGAGTAATTCCTGGGCATCGCTGGGTGTGACCCCCCAAAAAAAATTCAGATTTGCTGGATCAGTTTATAAGATCAAAGCTGTGCCACTTCTTCATAGGCACAAGGATTTTCTCAGATATAGGCTCAGATTACAGTTTGCAACTTGTATGCATTCCAAAGAAGAGTTGTGCTAAAGAGTAGCAAGAGGAAATGCAGATAGAATAATGATACAAGCAACAGAAAGAGAGAGAGAGAGAGAGAGAGAGAGAGAGAGAGAGAGAGAGAGAGGAGAGCTGGTCAGAGGTGCAGAAGAAACTCCATAACTAATTTGTGGTGAATTATTTTTAGACTTCATTTTCTAAACACAAAGAAATGATATTTATTCCCTTATAATGAGAGAGTAATGTATTTGCAGGCTGGAGAGATAGTATATTAGGAAGTCACTTGCCTTTCATGCAGTAGACTCAGGTTCTATGCCTGGTACCCCATATGATTCTCTAACCTGAGTGATCCCTGAGTGCAAAGCCAGGAAAACTCTCTCAGCATAGCTGGTTGTGGTCCCAAAACAAAAAAAACAAACAACAAAAATAGTAATATATTCATTCATCAAATCACCTAAAAAGTCTGGTGATCACATCCATCACTTAATCATATAATGAAAGTTGTTTTAAGATTAAAAAATTATCTAAATTTGTATTTATTGAGGTAGATGCTTTACAATAATATCGATACTTATGCTTTGGATATAAATGATACAGCACCACACCCACCACCGATATGCTAATATCTACCAACCACTATCTAGATTCCTTCTCCTTCATCCTTTTCTCCCCTCTTTCTCCCTGCCTCCCCTCCCACCTTCACTCCAACTTGGTAACCTCAATTCTGTTGTCAGAGTTTAATTGTTAGTTAGAGAGAGAGAGAGGCATTGTATATCCTTTTTTTTTGCATTCCATAAATGAGTAAAATCACCTCGTATGGACATATCTAAATATACTTCATGAAGATGAAGACAAAGATGCAAAAATACGAAAATATTTTATCTTTTAAAATATGTAATAAATTTGGGGCTGGAGTGATAGCACAGCTGGTAGGGCGTTTGCCTTGCACCCAGCCAACATGGCCGACCCTGGTTCGATTCCCAGCATCCCATATGGTCCCCCGAGCACCGCCAGGAGAAATTCCTGAGTGCATGAGCCAGGAGTAACCCTTGAGCATCGCCGGGTGTCACACACACAAAAAAAATATGTAATAAATTTGAGTCGAAAAGACAGTACAGGAATGGGTTAAGGCACATTATTGCACACAGTCAACTCTGATCCAGTTCCTGACATCCCATCGACCCTTGAGCATCACGGGGTGTGGCCCTGAAGGTCCCTGAGCACAGTTCGAGTGGCCCAGGCAATCTCTGGAACTTAAAGGCTCTAGAATGCCTGCATCTTCAGGCCCTCTCGTAGAATCACTGGCATATTGTTCAAAGTTCACCCAGAGAGGCCTCTATGGCCCATTGAGAACCACTTGAGAGGCAAAAGTAGAAATAAATTTATTAATCTTATAAAAAATACCAATGTTATTAAATAAAAAGTAAATCACATTTAGTTATGTATTTCAATAACTATCTTTTTAAAAAAATGTTAAACATTCATTGTTTCTGTGTGGTATTAGACAAAAAATTGGACATTTGTTTTTTTGTCTTTTTTATTTATTATAAAGTGTAAGTTTTCTAAGTCACTTTTATTTTATTTTTTAATTTTGTTGAATCACTGTGAAATAGTTACAAGCTTTCATGTTTGGGTTACAATCACTCGATAACTATCTTTTTACAAAAAGTACAAAGCAACACCATAACACTTAAAGGAAAAATAACAACAAATTCTTTCTGTCAATAATTTTACTAAACATAAAAAGTATGAACTCACCAATCAAATGACACAGAGTGGCATAATGGATTAGTGAACATACAGAGACCCACATAATCGTCAATATTTTTTTTAAAAAAGGCTCAAAGTTAAAGGTTAGGAAACAAACCAGGCAAACTGTAGTTTTACAAAAGCAAGGGCAGTCATGCTTGTATAATGAAAGAGACTGAAAGAGACTTCAAGTAGAGAGAATCACAAAAGATAGAGAAATATAAATGATTAATGGATCTATCCAGGTAGGTGATTTAAAATGAAAACACTAAATGAAAGGACATCAGATTATACAGAGCAAATATTAACATATCTAAAGAGAGATATAGACAGAATACAGTTGTGACAAGGAAGCTGGACAACCCTCTCCAACAAATGAAGTTTGACCAGACAAAAATTCAACAAGGAAACAATAGTATTAAATGAAGAGTTAGAACAGATGGGCATAGTAGACATATACAGGGCTCTCTACCCACAAGAAGCTGAATGCACATTCTTTTCAAACACATATGGAACAATCTCTAGGATAGACCATATGTTGAAACAGAAAACAAATGTCAATAAATTCATGAAAATTGAAATCATATCAACCATCTCTGTATCACAATGTTATTAGACTGGAAATTAACCATAAAAGAAAGCTGGAAAAACTTAAACATTCAGAGACTAAACAACATGTTACTAAACTACAGGGTCAACAAAGACATCAAAAAGAAAATTTTGGAAGTATGGAAACAAATGACAATGAAGGATGTGAGTTATCTGAACATATGGAAAACAAAAAAAAGTTAAAAGAAGGTAGTGCATAGAAATACAGGATTACCACACAAAAAAATAAAAATCTCAATATAACTGCATATCTAGGTAGACTAAATAAGAATAAATGGAATACAAAATCAGTATAAGGAAGAAAATAATGGAAACTAAAACAAAATAAATAAAATAGAACTCAAAATAACATAAAAGATCAATGTAACCAAAATCTGTTTCTTCAAAAAGAGAGAAAAAGTAACAAATCCTCAGCTAGGCTCCCTAAAGAAGAAATTTAAAAAATCTTAATCAACAGGTATAAATTAAGGAAAGTTACAACAGATAATGCAGGAATATATATAACCATAAGACACAACTATATATAAGTAACTTTACATAATTAAATTGGAGAACCTAGAAAGACAAAAAAATTCTTAAAATCTAAGAGTTTTCCAACACTGAAGAAATTGAAAACCAAAACTAGGCCTATTACTAGTAAA
Organism: Sorex palustris; assembly: GCA_028565675.1. Classification (NCBI taxonomy): domain Eukaryota; kingdom Metazoa; phylum Chordata; class Mammalia; order Eulipotyphla; family Soricidae; genus Sorex; species Sorex palustris. The sequence goes on along the minus strand of JAOXYA010059623.1, from coordinate 2,997 downwards.
AAAGTTGAAAAAGATGGTTCCACTGGTAAAAATGGACTATCCTATCCTTAATGTCTTCAAAAACATTGAAGAAAGAGGAATTCTTCAAAACTCATTTATGAGGCTAACATTAACCTAATACCAAAGGCATATAAAGGCATCAATAAAGAAAAGCTATAGATCAATTATCATTGATAAACATGTATGTAAAGATGTTTGGTAAAATGTTAGTGAGATAAGTTCAATAATACATAAAAACAAACAAATGTTATGATGAAATGGTATTTATTTTCAGATAAGCAAGGATGGATCAACACACAAAAAATCAATTAAAGACATATACAACAACACTAAATGAAAGATACAAATCATACGATCATATCAATTGATAAACAGAAAACTTTATACAAGATTTGATATTTATTTATAATAAAAATTCTCAGCAGGGGTTGGAGTGATAGCACAGTGGGTAGGGTGTTTGCCTTGCACTCAGCCAACCTGGGTTCGATTTCCAGCACCCCATATGGTCCCCCGAGCACCGCCAGGAGTGACTCCTGAGTATAGAGCCAGGAGTAACTCCTGTGCATCGCCAGGTGTGACCCAAAAATAAATAAAAAATTCTCTGCAATGGGAATAAAGGAAACATATTACAAGATCAAAAACATCTTATATAGCAGATTTACTTTTAATACCATGCTCAATGATGAAAAGAGGGAAGTTTTTCCTTTATGATCAACTGCAAAACAAGCATATCCACTCCTGTCCTATTACTCAACAAAAATTTGTTGTAAGTTCTGTTTAGAATAATTTGAAATGGAGAGAGAACAAATATTACAATTGGAAACGAAATAAAACTATTTTTATTTCATGTACTTATATACTTAGAAAACATTAAAACTCCACTAAAAACCTACAGGAAAAATGTGACAGACTACCAAATTAATATATAAAAATCTGTGTCGTTTCTATATTTAAACAATTTACTGGAAGAAAAAAATTATAAAATGATCATACCACTTACAAGTTCATCAAAAATAAGCAACTAGGAATCAAAGGATGTGAAGGACATGTACCTCAAATGCTACAGTAGTGTAATAAGAAATAGAAGATGACTCAAGAAAATGAAAAAACATTTTATGCTAATGGATTGGAAAAATTAATTTTGTTTTATTCTGTTTTGGTTCACACCTTAGAAGTGCTCAGGGCTTATTTCTGGCTCTATGTTCAGGAATAACTCCTGGGGCTTGGAGGACCATGCAGGATGCTAGGAATGGAACCCAGGTGGGTTGTGTGCAAGACAAGTGTTCTACTCACTGTACCCATCCATCCCACCCCGAATTAACATTCTCAAAGATGACATTCCACCCAAAACAATTTATAGATGTGATGGAATTGCTATCAAAATTCCACCAAAACTATAAATACTGAAGCATGGAATCCAAGTTATAATATTTTATCTTAAAAATGTACATGGTCAGGAGGTAGACTAGGGGATGAGAAAAAGAACTTGGGGACATTGATGGTAGACATTTGATATCGTAGTGGGACTGGTGTTGGAACACTGTATGCTTGAAAACCCACTGTAGACACAACTGAAACCTTCAGTGCCTAAATTTATGTATATACTTAAATCCTAATAAAATGGAAAGTATGCTTATTATCAACTTAATCAGGGAAAGGCAAATAAAAACAATAAGAAGTCACCAGCTCACACCCTTGAGGTTGTCCTGTATCAAAAAGATAAGAAACAGGAAGTGCTGGCAGCAGTGTGAAGTAAAAGAAATGTAATATACACTGCCAGTGGGAAGGTCCTGGTCCTGTCGGGGGGAAATAGTTTAGAAATTTCTGAAAATATTTAAATAGAATTGCAATATTGTCCAATAATTCCACTCCTAGGGACCTATCTAAAGAACACAAAAACACTAACTCTAAAAGGTATATATACACCCCTGATCATTAAAGCACTGTTTACAATAACCAAGCTCCAGAAACAATCCAAGTGCTCAATGGCACCTTTGAGGATTAATAAAATGTGAATTAAATACCTAATGGAATATTTTTCAGGTATATAATATAGTGAAATTTTGCCTTTTGCCCCAAAATGGTTGGAACTAGAGAGGGTTTTAAGTGAAATAAGTGAAATATTATTTTACTAAAACTTATTTCACTAAGTGAAATAAGTCAGAAGGGGAAAAAAAGTACCAAATGATCTCAGACATATGTAGGTTATAGAGAATCTGAGCAAAGGAACAGAAAAATGTAAAAAAAAGCAAAACATTGGACTCTGATGGAGAATGTGACTTGGTGGTAGGGATAGTGTAGTAATACATATTTTTAAAGGGTGCAGACTTGTGCTCCTAAATCACATAGAAACCAATTTTACCTGGATAAAAGAAATAATAATAAAAGAACGAAACCCCATAAGGGACATAAGGGAAAAAAATTAACAGTTGCCGTTTTTCAGAAAAGTGCTTTAAGAAATCAAAACTGACAGCAAATCTCCACATTTATTGTCTGCTATAAATTGTGCTCCCTGCAATTGTGCCCTACACCCCACATACCCATTTGTAACTCTTAAACATAGAATCTTTGAGAATTAAGGTGAAAGGAGACAATAATCACCATAATGCAGTAAGGATCACCAATGTACAACCATTGGCCTTTAAGAAAAGAAAGAGTTTAGCCTTAGGAGATGTTCAGGAGTCAGGGACACAGTCATACAGGCCAAACACATGAGTTTGATAACCAATACTGCATGGTCTTATGAGTTTTGGACACACCAAAATCACAAGCAGTGTGTTCCTAGTAGTCTCCAGCAGGGCTCAAGCTGAATATACTGCATTGCAGGGCCCAGCATTGAAGCATCCAGTATGACCGACCTCTCTGTCTCTGTCCTGACTTTGTCTCACTGTGTCTGTGTTTCTGTCTGTATCTCTGTGTTTGTGTCTCTGTCTCTGTCTCTGTCTCTCTCTCTCTCTCTCTCTCTCTCTCTCTCACACACACACACACACACACACA
>JAOXYA010059580.1:0-11923 GCA_028565675.1 Sorex palustris | reverse complement strand
TGTAGACTTACAAATTTTTGTGCTTGGGTTTCAGTTATACAATGATCAAGGACCCATCCCTCCACCAGTGCCCATTCTCCACCACCACTGATCCCAGTATCCCTCCCACTCCCCATTCCCCCATCCCACCCTGCCTCTGTGGGTTCTCTTTTGTTCTCTCTCTCTCCTTTTGGGTGCTGTGGTTTGCAACAGAGGCATTGAGTGGCTGATGCTTTTTATGTGACCTCCCAAGTGTGGCCCCAGAGTGGCCCTGGTGGTTGCCTGCAGCCTCAGACTCTCTCACAGAACCACCAGTCCAATAAGCAGAATATCACTGAGCGGGGTTCCCAGGCCCCTGACCTCTCGGAGCCCCCCACCAAAAAATAAAAGTAATGAAGGGCAAAATAACCAGATGTAAAGCCCTGGGTTTGAACCTCCACATTACGAAACAAAGCAAGAGGGGAGCATAACATGACTCTCACCATAACCATGTCGCCGGACCCCACGCCAGGCTGTTTCACTTGGGGCTCCCCGGAGGGGGACAGGTGAGACCCCTCCCTGCCCCACAGGACCCAGCCCTGGCAGCCAAAACCCTCCAGAACCCAACCTCCACCCTGCTCATGGCCACTCTCCACGTACTCGGGCCGAGCATCACCTATGAGTGAATAGTGAATATATTCCTGGACCATATGGCCGCATTTGCAGCCAAGCGATACTTCAAACCACACACCCTACCCATACTCCAAAATTACCGCACCACATTTGATGGCATTCAAAGTAGGAGGCAACCAACTTTAGAGGGAAATATATATTTTTTTACAGATATATATATATGCACATAAGGCTCAACCTTTAACAACATGTTAGTGATCTCTTATGGCCCCTTATGGGTGAAATACAAAAACTTCCACACTCTTTCCTCTAAGGATACGATTTTGTAGCATTTTTAGCGGTTTTTCATAACAAACAATACAAAATATATCATTTTGGTTCTGTTTTGGGGTAAGGATTGGGGTTAGGGACAGAAATATCTGAAATATGGTGTTGGGAAGGTGTAATGATGGTGGGGTTGGTGTATAAATATTAAATTTAATCAAATATTGTGAAACACTTTATAAAATTTAAAAACTAAAAATAAATAAATAAAATTGTATAAAAGCACTGTCCTCCCGTTGTTCATTGATTTGCTCGAGCAGGCCCAGTAACGTCTCCATTGTGAGACTTGCTGTTAACTGTGTTTGGCATATGGAATACTTCACGGGTAGCTTGCCAGGCTTTGCCGTGCGGGCGAGATACTCGTAGCTTCCCAGGCTCTCTGAGAGGGGCGGAAGAATCAACCCGGATTGGCCACGTGCAAGGCAAAAAAAAAAAAACCAAGAGAATTAAAGACAGACTGTCCAAGTTCAAATTCCAACACTTTCTACCTGGTTGGGACACTTTATTTTCAGTGAGCCTAATAGCAAACTCCAGGGGTCTGTGAAGAAGAAATGAATCAAACACACGGAATGGAAAAGATTTCTGAGCGCCCAGCCACGGTGCTGGTGCTGTCTCCCTGGACAGAGCTTTTCCCATTTCCCTGCTCCTCTGCAGCCGTGGACGCAGGGCTGAGCCACAGAGCTACAGCTGGAGTTGTTTCTACAAGCACCTGCACTCCCTCAGTGAAAGGAGCAGGTGCGTCTGGGCTACTCCTTCTCCCAAAGCACAACAAAAACACAGAAACCCAGAGAGACCTTCCAGCCATCCTGCCTGCAGCTCTGCTCCAGAGCATGGGGAAAAAATGTCCCCTGCTGACGTCCTAAATCCTGTTACTGGCAGCCATGTCCAGCCACTACTGAGACAGCTCTCATTTCATGCTTCTGTTTGTTTGGGGACTGCACCTGACTCTGCTCAGGGTTACTCCTGGCTCTGCGCTCAGGGGTCACTTGTGGCAGTGCTTCCGAGGTCAGAGATGGGTCCTGGGCCTCCACCTGCCCGCTGTACTCCCTCTCTGGTTCCAAAGCAGAGAGGAAGTGGAAAAGGCAGATGTCCTCTGAGGTCAGCCCAAGCTCAGCTCCAGAGACCCTCTCCTTCTCACAAGACTCTCTCCACAGTGCTCCCCAAGGCCAGCTGATGGTTTGGAACGAGCAAAGGGAGGCTCAAAAACCCAGTAATTCAGCAAAGCAATATTTTAATGCAGCATCCATCCTGTCCATTTTATTTTCACTGTGGTAACACAAAACATAAAAATCTCTGGGCGTAATCGGTCTTAAGTGTTAAGTTCAGCGGTATTAAATGCATCCCAAAGGTTCCAGAAACTCCCAGCGTCCATCTCCAGAACACTCTTCAGTTTCCAGCACCAAAGCTCTAGCCCTAGGCAACAATGCCATCTCCTGGCCCCCACCACGTCACCTGCCATCTCTTCTTGCCACCCACTGGCGTACCTCCGTAAATCAGGATTGTATTTGTCTTCTCACGGATGACTAAGTTCCCTGACTTTCAAGGTCTCACCACATGAAAGCATGAGTCAAAATGTCCTTCCTCTCCCTGTGATGGTTTTAGAAGAAAAAAAGGAGCGGGAGTGGGAGCCGGGAGTTCGATGCCTGGCACCACACACCTCCCCCCTCCACATCCCTCCCCCTTCCCTCAACGCTTCAGGCTGTGGCAGCCCCTGAGAGGTTCTGGACCAGAATCGGGCGGCACCACCTCTGTAGGCCCAGTTAGCTCAGTGTCTCAGGCAGAGCCCAGGGCTGCCACAGCTTGGGAGGGGGAAAAAAAATTTTTTTAACATAAGATCAACACAATTGATTTTCCCTTTTGTGTCGGGCTCCACACAGCCTGCTACTGATCTTGTTTTTATTTAAAGTATTCGAATTTTGTCCACAGTGTTTATTTTTGTATTGATTTTGATTTTTTCTTAAATATTGTGTTAGCTTATAACACAGCTTTTGAACTTAGTTTTGGGGGAAGGGGGTACAAATTTAGGTTCCGCTTAAATGTTGTGTTCGTGATGAATGCATTGCTTACCTTGCCGGTTCTGCCACTGCTCCGCAAACAATGCCGGGTGGTGCGTCTAAGAACCTTCCCTCCCTCTGGTGTCTTGATATCCGCCCCCCTTCCCCCAGAACTAGACTATTTCTAGAGACAGTGAACGATGAGCCTTGCAAATCTTTCACTTGCAAACTGATCTGCCCAAATCCATACCGGAGCCACCTCACTGGGCACCCCCAAGCTAGTCATCGACAGCGAGAGACCCCTGAGTCCCAGAACCCACAAAAGCGATTCCAGCTGATCAACCCTCAGCCTGCTCGGACCTTCCTCTGGAAGCACAAGGGAGGCTCCTGTCCACCTTTCCCCCTTTCTCCTGCTGAGTCTGGTACTTCCCTCACGGATTTTTAAAAAGCAACATGCTAACAGAGTATGCAGGAGGGGAACAGAGAGAGGAAGGGCGCTGCTTTAGGTAGATGATGAGAAAAGGCATCTCTGCCTTTTGACAGAATCTGAAAGGCACAGGTGAGAAATGTCAGGAGGATAGAGAAACCTTTAGATACTTTACTTCTTTCTGAGCCACTGCTCTCTTCTTTTTTTTTTCTCATGATTTTTACAGCACTATTTTCTAGTTTTCTCTCTTCCTTTTTTTTTCCATGATTTTTACAGCACTGTTTTCTAGTTTTCCTCTTGTCTTTTATTTATTTCTGGGCTGAAGCGATAGCACAGTGATAGGGCGTTTGCCTTGCACACAGCCAACATGGCCGGCCCGAGTTCGATTCCTCCGCCCCTCTCGAAGAGCCCGGCAAGCTACCGAGAGGATCTTGCCCGCACGGCAGAGCCTGGCAAGCTCCCCGTGATGTATTCGATATGCCAAACATAGTAACAATTGTCACAAGGGTGATGTTATTGGGCCCGCTTGAGCAAATGGATGAACAACGGGAGGACAGTGACAGTGACAGTGGGCCACACCCAGCTGAGGGTTTACTCCTGGCTCTGTGCTTGGGGATCACCTCTGGCAAGGCTCAGACAACCATATGTGATGCCAGGACCAAACCCAGGTTGGCTGCATGCAAGGCAAGTGCAAGGCAAGTACCCTACGCACTGTACTATCACTCTGCTCCCCCACATTGTTTTTGGTTTGGGAGCCACATTCCATGATGTCCAGAGGTATTATTCCTGGCTCTCCATTCAGTAGTCACCCCCCAGAGGGCTCTGGGGACCATCAGAGATGCTGCGGATTGAACCCAGGTCACCTGAGCAAGGCAACGCCTGAGCCACTGTACTATAACTCAGACCCCTCCTCTTGCCCTTCACATTCCTCATGTCTCTCGGAGATTTCCAGAAAGACTCCTCTCACCTTTCGGCTGGAACCTCCAACGTTCAGTAAATCGCAAAAATGACCAAAACAAAGGGAAAGCGGAGTAGCACCCACTATATGTTCTCCAGACCTTTCAGAAAACATGGAGTTGATCCTTTGGCCACGTACATGCGTATATACAAGAAAGGTGATATCGTAGACATAAAGGGGATGGGCACTGTCCAAAAAGGAATGCCCCACAAATGTTACCATGGCAAAACTGGAAGAGTCTACAATGTTACCCAGAATGCCGTTGGCATTGTCGTTAATAAAGAAGTCAAGGACAAGATTCTTGCCAAGAGAATTAATGTTCGTATTGAGCATAGTAAGCACTCTAAGAGTCGAGACAACTTGAAACGGGTAAAGAAAAATGATCAGAAAAAGAAGGAAGCCAAAGAGAAAGGAACTTGGGTTCAACTGAAGTGCCAGCCTGCTCCACCCAGAGAAGCACACTTTGAAAGAACCAATGGAAAGGAACCTGAGCTGCTGGAGCCCATTCCTTATGAATTCATGGCATGAGAAGTGTTTGTTTAAAAATAAAGAGACTCCTGGACTATAAAAATAAATAAACACTCTTTATATAAGATGCTGCACTCTTTATATAAGATGCTGCACATTTTGCGAGGATTTTGTTACTATTTTTTTTCAAGAATTTAAATGTTACTAATGAAGGGTTTTATGCTTTGCAAACACATTTTACCACAAGATAAGCACTGATGTCTTTCTCTTATACTTCACCGAGCTATTTGCAGATATTAATCTTCCATTTCATCCTGTATGTTAGGAAGGGAATTTTATCTAAAGATTTAGAAATTAAGTGACTTAAAAAGCAGAGGACTTTCTCTTGACACACAGTGGGTAAATAATAAAATGCAAACTGGAATGGAAGGTTGTGGCTGTCCAATCAGTTTTGTTGCCACTAAAATTCTCCATCACTTGCCCCACCTTATAATTTCACTGACATCAAGATGGTTATCTTAATTATACTAAATGAGAAATAACAGCTTCCTCCTGGATGTTATTCATCTTACTGATGATGACTGTGAAATCAGAGATGTTATCCAAAAACATGCAGTAGCTGGAGTCTGGCTCGGTCCTCATCCAACTCTGAAGAGTACCGGGCGTTTGGCACATGTTGCTGAGTGGAGGAGAGAAGTTCGGGCACATGAAACTTGACAGGACGCTTTATCTCAGATTGACAAGGAGGTGGCCGCGTTTGTCTCAGAGGTGAGAGTTCAGAGGGAAGAGGCACCCACTGTGTCCACCTCAGTTCCCCTGGTCCCTTATCAGCACTCAGCAGTCACTCGGCCGCAGATAAGCCGCCCAAGAAAGGACCGCACCAGGGCTCCACTGCGCTTCCGGCCTCAGCCCCCTGGAAGAGCTCAGGGATTGTGCTGGGGCCCCTTTGGGAGATGCAGTGATATAGCAATAGCACTGTGATGACCCGCGTATGCATGCAATAACTATCACTCGTGGGTTCTCTGTTTCATAGTTCCTGCACTGTAGCACTGCACTGTCCTCCCGTCATTCATCGATTTTGCTCGAGTGGGCCCAGTAACGTCTCCATCGTGAGATTTGTTGTTACTGTGTTTGGCATATCGAATACATCACAGGTAGCTTGCCAGACTTTGCCGTGCAGGCGAGATACTCTCCGTAACTTGCTGGGCTCTCCGAGAGGGGCGGATGAATCGAACCTGGGCCGACTGGGTCGGCCACGTGCAAAACAAACACCCCACCCACTGTTCTATTGCTCCAGCCCTTTTTCTAAATTGTCAGTGCACTGATCTCACAAAGGGGAGAGACCGGGGACAGACACCTGAGCAGTAGTATGCATGTCAGGTGCTAGCCTTGCCAGGTTCGACCCCCTGGACCCCAGATGCTCAGCCTGGCCCCACCAGGAATGATCCCTGAGCACAGAACACAAAAAGAAAAGAACTCGATTGAGAGCAAGAGGCAGGGTGGTGGTCCCCTCACACACAGCCCCCCGACTCCATCCCAGCATGCACAGTGCTCCCTGGGGAGCCTGAGCAGCACCATGGATTTGCCAGTACCAATCCCAACAATAGATCCAAGAAATTTTAGAACACAGGAAATATTTAAGATAGCACTCGGCATGCTGCTCTGTGAAGTCTTGCTTCATACTCACCTCCATAACCAACCTTCACTGCTTGGGGTTCCCCGTCATCCCTCCTGTCACAGTTAAGTGGAAGAGGTGCCTCCACCTCCCTAAAGCTCCCAAGAGCACTCATGGGCTAAAGAGCGGGCTGGAGAGAGGGTCAAGAGTGAGGGTGGTGGGGTCACCGGTGACCTCGAGGAGAGAACCTAGTTTTCCCTCTGTCCACCTCTGCCAGGAAATGGGCAGCTGGGAGCCCGCTCCTTTCTCTTGCAGGAAAGGAAACTCCCTCCCGGGCCTTTGGGTTCCCGCCTTCTCCTCACAAAAGAGAATTTCAGGAGGAGACAGTAGCGAAGTTCAAACAGGCTTTATGGAAGATTGGAGGTGGGGGTTGATGCACTCGAGAGAAAGCACGGGCTTCTCCAGAGTGGAGAGGGGGCCCCGTGACTCCCAGCATTAGGTGTGAAGGCCACATCTCAGGACGGGAGACGCAGCAGCGCGAGACAGGCCTTGTTCCGGCTGCTTCTGTGGGGTTGTCCCAGCTGCCCCTCAGGCCGCTTCCTACCTAGGTTAGGGCTCGCCAGGGGTGTCTGCAGAAGGGGACAATTGGGAGAGTAGTTGATGGAACTTGAAGTTCCTTCCTGGCCTTTGTTCCTGCTGGCGCTTCTCTCCAAGGGGGGTCCAGCCTTCTGCAGGTCTGTGCTGGCGCCAGGTGAAGGTCTTATCAGGCCTTAGTCCCTGTGTCCACAAGGTGAGTTTTTGCAGCATTGGAGTTTTTAGTTTTATTCCTTCCCAGGAAGTCACTGCCATGGGGGCCCTTCCCTGTCCCCCTGCCAGCCTGCTTCAAGAGGATTCAAGAGATGCCATATGCCCCGTGTCTTCTCTTCAGAGTGTTCTTGGTATCTGTGGCCCTCTGCCATGACATCAGTGACTGCATTGGGGCCCCTGGGTGCTGCTTAGCCAGCTGGGAGTGGCACCCAGGCCTGTGAGGCTCGCAGCCATGCTCGGTGCTATATGCTGGGGACTGGATGCTTTTCAAAGAAGTGAGAGAAAAGGGTCTGGTCAAACTTGATCATTTTGTTGTTGTTCTTTTTTTTTTCCTTTTTGGGTTGAGACTATATAACCCAGCTCCCGGAAGAGAACAGTGCAGAATCTCCTGCCCCCCACACCTAGCTGTCCTTGCCGGGGCCCCTTGGAGTGGGGCGAGTTGAGTTTCCCTCCCCACCCTGAGCAGAGCCCCAGCAGCCGAAGACCTCCAGAACCAGCCACAACCATGATGAGACCACGCTCCACACGCATGAAGGAACCGGCAGAGGAGCACAGGCATGTGGGTCCCGGGGCTGAGCTATCCAAGCCTGCTCAGATCACGGCTGAGCATCCTCCACCCAGACCCTCCATCTTCCAGTAGGTAGGGGTCACACCCACAAACTGCTTCCCCCCCACCCCCGCGCCGTGTAATCCCATCAATGGCCAAGACCCAGAGACTATAAAACCCAGCTCCCGGAAGCGCGCAGCCGCATTTGCGGCTGCGACATCTTATTATCTGATTCTTACTTTGGACAACCTGGCAGGCTACCGAATGTAACCTCCGCACCCGGCAGAGTCTGGCAAACTCCCCATGGTGTAGCCAGTATGCCAAATACCAGTAACAATGATGCGTCTCATTCTTCTAACCCTGAAAGAGCCTTTAATATAGCACTTTTTAAAATCTCAGGGTCAGGGTGAAGGAGACATTACTGATTGCTCGAGGCAATCGACGAACAATAGGATGATCATGATTGTGCTTTTTGGGTCACACCCAGCAATGCACAGGGGTTACTCCTGGTTCTGCACTCAGGAATCACCCCTGGCAGTGCTCAGGGGACCATATGGGCTGCTGGGAATTGAACCCGGGTCCGCCGCGTGCAAGGCAAACGCCCTACCCGCTGTGCTATTGCTCCAGCCCCATACTTGATCATTTTTAAATCCTGGCAGCAACCAAGATATCCTTCAGTATGTGTTGGTGAACAAAGTGTCATTTGTATAAGAAAGGCTCTGTCGAGCCACGGGCCCGGGGAGCCCCTCACTGCCCACAGTGGGTGCAAGATGCTGGCCTGAGAAGGCCGCAGGCCCTGCGCTCAGCTCCAGACGCTGGAAAAGGCAGAAGTGTGGAGACTGTGGGGAAACTGGTCGAACTAGGGAGGAAAAGGTCAGAGTGTCCCTGTGGCACTCCTGAGAGTGACAGCCTTGGTGCTCACACCTCTTCCTGGGAAGCAGGATACAGCGGGTCCTTGGCAGAACCAGTGAGGTGGCCCATGGGACATCTCCGGTGGGTGCTGTCTGCTGCCCCCAGAGAAGGCTCAGCGCGTCCCGCCGGTGCTGGGGTCCCACTTACATCAGGCCTCTCCCTGACGCGTCAGCAGTGGCTCGCAGCAGCCCCTGTCCTGGCGAGAGTAAAGGCCTTGACGGGGGGGAGGGGGGGTGCAGCACTAGGCATGGCAGAGTCCTTGGGCTTGATCCCCACCCCTGTCAGGCTCTGCTCTCCCACCACCGTGGGCTGGGCTAAGTAGGGCCCTGGAGAGAGAGGCTAGTGGTTTAGGGATGCCCCCCCAACCCCCCATCCCCCCGGCCTCAGATCACATGTGCTGGAAGCTTCCTGGGTTTCTCCGCAGGCACTGGTGCTGTCACCCACCTTGTCCTTTCATCCTACTAACTCGTCTGGTCAGTCCAGTTCCACCCAACAGGCTCCACACTGAGGGAACTTTGCAGACAGCTGTGCAGCTGCCTCTCCCCTGCTCAGGAATCCGGCCCTTCACAAGAGAAGTGGCCTCACTCAACAGAGGCCCCAGAGCACACATCCGGCCCTGTATGCTCCCTCAGGATTTGACGGCGCTCACTGATGTTGGGTTAACGGCTCAGGAGAAGGTCACCCGTCCAACACTGAACACCAGAGTGGAGAGAGGCGGCCCCAGCAATGAGAGCTGGGAGACAACAAAACCAAGATGTGACCTAAACAAGGTCCTCTGTCACTGGCCCAGAGCAGCCCATGCCTGAGCAGAAGCTAGGGTCACACGATCCAACCATCCCAGTCAGCCCGAGAAGGCAGGATGCCCCAGCAGAGCCAAAACTGAAGCAGGAACAAAAGGCTTGACACAAGAATTTGAAAGAAAACCCCCGAAAGTTCAGAGTTCTCTTCACTTGACAACATTTTAACAACAAAGAAAGCACCAACCAGGGCCTTGTGTGGGGGAGTCAGGGGAGCCAAAATGGGCGTGCGTCGTGTGTGGGATCATGACGTTCGAAGAGAGCAGGCTAATTTAGGAAACAAAACTACTTTGCTTCACTTTTTGTCTCCTCTTGGAACTCTTTCCTGCGGGGCAGACAATGGGCCTGGGAAGAGGTCAGAAGTGACGTTTCCTTTCCTGCCAAGAGCGGTCTCCGACAGCAGGAACTCAGCACCGGAGCCAGTCCTTGGACCATGCACATAGGTGGGTGTCAGTAGCCACTTGTGGGGCTGACAGGCCTAACATCCCTTATTCTCCCACAGCCCGGCATTCATAGGGTGCCCCAAGCCTGCCAGCAGTCATTTCTGAATGCAGAGCCAGGAGCAACTCCTGAAGATTGCCAGGTGTGGCCTGAAAACAAAAACAAAACCAAGTGAAAGAAAGGGAGAGGGAATTAATAGAGACCCGAATAGATGCAAAGATACCCTATCCTTATGGGTGAGGATGCTTGACATTGTTAAAATGTCCATAGTCTTCAAATTGAGATTCAGTGAAGCTCTGTGAAATCCATTGGTTTATTTTTGGGGGGAAGGGGCTAGTGGAGGGGAGGGGGAGACTACACCCAGCCATGCCCAGGGCTCCCTCCTGGCTCTGCACACAGGAATCACTCCTGGCGGAGCTTGGGGGATCTTAGGTGGTGCCAGGGATCAAGCCCAGGCCGGGTACTACACTATCTGCCTTCCACTGTACTAGCTAGCAGGCCCTCACTGGCTAATTTGATTCATTAAGTGATTCCAAAGTTCATATGGAAATGTAAGTTAACAGAACAGCCAGTGAAATCTTAGAAAGGAAGAATAAACCATCCATGACTCATACTTCCCAACTTCTCAGCTCATGACTGACCTACTGAAAACAAACATGGGCTTGGCATGTCTACTAGACTGAAGTGTCCCCAAGTAAACACAGACACCTAGGGGTGCTGGCCGTCCCCTGAGGTGGTACAGCAATCTGATGAGGAAAGAATACTCATCAGAAACCCAAGCATAAAAATTTGTAAGTCTATAACTGTACCTCATGGTGTTTCGCTAATAAAAATTTTTTTAAAAAAAAAGAATGCTCAACACTGTGACATCTGGTTGTCCACATGCTCAAGAAGGAAGTCTCACCACATGGCCTCACAGCCCAGTGGTCAAAGACCTAATGTTAGATGCGAGATTCTAAAATATCTTAGGAAAAGACAGATGCATTTTATGATCTTTTTTCAAAAAACGTAAGATTCCTCAAATTACAAGTAATAAGAAAAAAAGTGAATTTATCGAAAAGCCTGGCAAGCTCCCGTGACATATTCAACATGCCAAAAACAGTAAAAACAAGTCTCACAATTTGTTGTGAGATGATACTGGTGCCCGCTCGAGCAAATCAATGAACAACAGGAGGACAGTACTACAGTGTCCTTTCAAGACAGTCAGGCCGGGAATGTGGCTCCGCCAAGACTCACCTCACATGTGCACAGCACGGGTCCAGCCTCCGGCACGGCAGAACTCTTACCAACACTGTCCAAATACTAAAGCACAGAAACTCAGCCCAGGCGAGTCTAGAACCCATGGTGTATTTGTGTATTTTTATGGTCAGTATCATAGGAACAAAAAACTCAATTGAAACAGGGCAAAGAATTTGAAGTTGCATTTCCCTAAAAAGATAAGGCATTAAGCACATGAAAGGACACTTAACATTGTTGGCATGCCCCTCAAAACCACAGTGGGGCACCGTTTCACACCCACCTCTAGAATGCATGGGGTGAGAAGGCAGAGGGTGGCAGGAGTTGGCAAAAATGAGAATTGGGAAATTATAGCGATAGCACAGCGGGTAGGGCGTTTGCCTTGCAAGCGGCCAACACGGCCGACCCGAGTTAGATTCCTCCGCCGCTCTTGGAGAGCCTGACAAGCTACGGAGAGTATCTCACCTGCACTGCAAAGCCTGGCAAGCTACCCGTGACGTATTCGATATGCCAAACATAGTAATAATTGTTACAATGGAGATGTTACTGGGCCCTTGTTACAATGGAGATGTTACTGGGCCCGCTCGAGCAAATCAGTGAACAACTGGAGCACAGTGACAGTGACAGATATTGCTATGAGAGCCACTTTGGAAAACAGCCTACACTTAACGTAAGACCCGGCAGTTCTACTCCTGGTTATAGAGACATACAAACAAACACTGTCCTCCTATTGTTCATTGATTTGCTCAAGTGGGCCCAGTAACGTCTCCATTGTGAGACTTCTTGTTACTGTGTTTGGCATATTG
>JAOXYA010059570.1:0-11923 GCA_028565675.1 Sorex palustris | reverse complement strand
GAAACCCAAGCACAAAAATTTGTAAGTCTACAACTGTACCTCATGATGTCTCACTAATAAAAATTTAAAAAAAAAAGATTCCCTGAGCACTGCCAGGAGTGACCCCTGAGCACAGAAACAGGAGTAGCCCCTCAGCACCACCGAAAAATGAGTGCAGCAAGAGCCTGAAGAATTCCCTGGGCTAGGAAGGGATGTGCTGGGATGTGGCACAGGCGACCCCCTGCCCCGGGGTGCTGCCACGCTGGCTTTTGCAACCTCAGTGCCTTTGGGATTACCACCTGCGCGTGCGCCCCTTCCACAACAGCTCAGCTCCGCCCATTGGAACACGCCTCTATGGTTGGCTTCTCCTGGGCTCTGCATCCAGGCAGGAGGGATAGATCGAATTTCTCTATGCTGCCGAAATTCCCCTGGTTTCCAGTCTTAACCTAGGACAAGCAATGCTAAAGGGATCATTCTCGGTGCTCTCCAGGGGCCTGGGAGTGGGAATTTCTCTGGGAAACGCAGTCTGGGCACACCGCCGCCCACAGACAGGGCACCTTCATCATCAGGGAGCGCCGTCTGGGTGCAAAGTTGCACAGCATCCCTCCTGCTAAGGATTGCCCCAATCAGCGCACGCAGGTGAGGGGTCACTAATGACTTGGAAGAGTTCAGGTCATCACCAGATTGGAAAAAACCAATTTGGAGCCTGAAGTCAAAAGAAGGGCCCTTGGCTTGAAGTACAAGGTTGTGGGTTCAACCCCAGTACCGCCTGCAAGTGCTGGGGAGACCCTGACACTCACATATTAGGGTTCCCCAGGGACAAACAGCTGGAAGACAGACACGGGGAGAATCCAGGGCCCAGGGCAAGCGTTGCTAGGATCTTAAACTCTCGGTGCCTCTGAGGAAATCCTGATCAGCCATGGTTTGGGGGCCCGTGAGAAAATTTTTTTAATTTTCAAATGTATCTATTTATCTATTTTTAATTTCCAGGCCACACCTGGCTGTGTCAGGGCTTATTCCTGGCTCCACGTTCCCAGGTCCACATAGGGTGCTGGGGATCGAACCTGGGTCTGCCATGTGCAAGTGTGTACAGTACATACTGTAGCACCTGTTTGGGGTTTTTTTTCAATTTTTTCTTTTCAAAGCAACAACCTGATAATCTCCTCTGTAAGGCATTGATGCACCATTTCTAAATTCCGAGTTTAATGCTAACAATCAAAACACCACGGTTTCCACAAAAAAAACAAAAACCCATGCCAGCCTCCCTCAGAACAGGTGGTATCTTGGCACCTCCCAACGCCATGCATGCCCCTCCCACACTCAGCGTAGAGAGCCAGCGCCCCCACCAACCCCAGGCTGTGGGAGACAGAGATGCAACCCCTCCACGTCCCTGGCCCCAGACCACCTCGCACCTGTACACGGGCTGCATCTCCCTTGCTATGCCAATGACAGCACCTGGCAGGAAGTTGTCAAACTCCTCAAACAGTTCCCGGATGTTGGTCTTGTACTGGAGGTCAAGGTCCAGCTGAATGATCCGCAGGATTTCTGGAAGAGAGAGAGAGAAAAAAAGAACAATAATGTGGGGCTTATTGAGAAATAGTCCAGTGGGAAGGGTGTTTGCCTTGCACATGATCGACACGGGTTCCATCCCCGGTATCCCATAGGGTCCCCTGAGCATCGCCAGGACTGATTACTGAGTGCAGAGCCAGGAGTAACCCCTGAGTCTCACCAGGTATGGTGCCCCCCCAAAAAAGCAAAATAAAACAAACAAAAGGCAATCATGTGAGGGAGACCAACCAGGTGGGAGGCTCAGTGGTTCCTTGTGGTCCTAAAGTCTTGAGTGATGCTTGTGAACTGTAAAAAAAGACTTTCTCCCACCAGCATCAACCCCCCACACACCCCTTCCCCCCAATACTACCTCATAAAAAAAACAGGTCCCTCCCTCTGGTCTGCTATTGGGGTCCCAGGACAGAGGCCCAACTAAAGACTGAGAGCAAGCAGGGCTTCTGCCGGCCCTGATAGGTTCATGGTCCACTGAAGAAGCTTTTGCACAGCTGTGGTCTCAGCTCCTGGTCAGGCCCTGATGGGCTGGAATGTAGCACCCAGAGAAAGTGCTGGCAGGCTTCGGAGACACGGATGTTGGCCACCCACCCCCTGAGGAGCAAACAAGTGAGAGATCTTCGAAGAAGAAAAGGCAACCTACCCCGCTCTGAGATGTGGAAACTGAGGACTGAAGGAGAGAATGGAATTGCCATAAGGCAGCAAGGCTGACACCAGACCCGGGGGAAGAGGCTCAGGGTCCAGCTGATGCTTCCAGCCCGCCACCCACTCCCAAGCCGGGGCAGAAACTCGGGGGAGAGAACACGGTGCCAGCAGCCGACAGTGGGCGCATGGTGTGTGTCGTGAGAATGGGGACCTGAGCATCAGTGAGCAGCCACTGGACAGATACAGGAGACCTCCATGGGCCAATGGGAACAAGGAAACGTTTCCACATTGTCTCGCTCAAATCAGACCAGTATTAAAAGCAAGTGTGTGGACCAGAGTGATGGTACAGTGGGGAGCACACTTTTCTTGCATGCAGCCAGCCCAGATTCCATCCCCGACACCCCAGATGGTCCCCTGAGCACTGCCAGGAGTGATTCCTGGGAAGAAGCCCTGAGCACCACCAGGGATGGCCAAAAACAAACAAGAGAGCAAAAAAAAAGTGTGTTTCCAGCCTCTAAACATACACCCCCAGCTGCCTCCACTTCCTACAGCCAGGCCTGGGGACTGAGCTCAGGGTCTGATGGGAAACCTCCCGGCAGCTACCAGAGCCGGGAGCCTGGTGCACCCCCACTGCCCCGTGAAACACAGCGGCGGCTACAGGAGGAGCCTCCCCCCAACACCCAGGTGTAACCCATCCTCTCAGGGGGGTGTTGATAGACAGAAAGAGGAGCCGGAGTCCTCCTCTCAGGAGGCAAAAGCATGCCTGTGTTAGGAAAAGTTCCTTGTTGGCATCCTCCTGGGGTGAGCTGAACCCTAAGTGGTGCTGGTGACCCACCCTCCTGAGGGTGTCCAGGGCACTGCCAGTCTCCCTGCCTCACAGGCTGACCACTGGGGCTCTGGCCATGGTCACCAGAGGCCTCAGGACCATCCTTTGGCAAGAGATCAGAAAGGGGGCTGCTGGGGATCATTTCAAAAGGCGGAAACACCACTTCCTCTCGGGAACAGAAGGCAGCTGCCCCCCGAAACACGACTGACCAATGCTTGACCTCAAGCCAGGCAGTGCTGCAGCAGGTCAACAGGAGAGAGTCTGGTTTGGTTTGAGGCGTATTTGAACTTGGGCCCCAGCAGGAGAGGAAGAACCAGGCTCCCGTCCACACGTCCCAGGCCCTGCTCCGGTTTCAGGCTAATGAGGTGGTACCGCGGGACGCTAGTGAGCTGGGAAGGCCACGCTCCAAAGGGAAAGCTTCCCAAGGCTTTTAGGCCTCGTGGCCACACCCCACCCTGGTTCTGGACAGTGTGAGGAGGTCGAACAGGGATTATTCTGGGGTTCAGACACCGCTTCCCCGCCCGCTTGGGTGTCTGAGGCCCAGAGCACCGAGCCTGGCTGAGTTCTCTGCACAAAAGCAGCCCAGAAAGCCACACGCGTGGTCTCCGAATCCCAAACCCACGTTCCCCAGCGGCAACAGCCACTCCTCGTCAGCCTCCGATTAAAGCAGCCACAAGCGTGTCATCTGAGCCCAGATGGAATTACAGCCCGGAGTGAGTAATGCAGGAGACCCACAGACCAGCCCAGCGGCGCCAACCTCCCTTCCTCTCACCCTCTCCTCCCATCTCCAGAAACAGTTCACTCTGCTTCCGTTATTGCCTTTATCGTTGGTTTGACTCAGGGCTAGAGCATCTCCAAGCTTGGCCTCCCACCTGGACCTGTGTATGAAACAGTCACCACTCACCACCGCCAACATGCCAGTCGCCAGCCCCGCACCAGGGAAGAGCTCCTGGGCACAGCTTCCTCATACACAGAACACACACAACCGACCCGACTAGGAAACCATGGGAAGACGAGCTGGGCAGGGGAGACCCACCCAGGTGCCCCCGAGGACCACACGCAGGCGTCTCGGCAAGGCACACTCTTGGTTTCTATTCTATAAAGGCCTTGGCGCTTCTAAGAAATACATAGTTATAACATATCCCAGGGTTCCCGCCTCAGAGCACAGGCC
Source organism: Sorex palustris (assembly GCA_028565675.1). Lineage (NCBI taxonomy): Eukaryota > Metazoa > Chordata > Mammalia > Eulipotyphla > Soricidae > Sorex > Sorex palustris. The sequence goes on along the minus strand of JAOXYA010059570.1, from coordinate 7,742 downwards.
CCCATGTCCCCACACAGGGGTGAAGGTGCGGCCATGTGAGGCCGAGGGCCAGAGGCATGCCCTGGGCCCTGGGCATGAAGGCAGAGAGCCACCTGCTCTCACCCTTGGGCGCTTTTTTCTTTTTTCTACATGCATTTTTTCATTTTGTATTGAATCACCGTGAGATACAGTAACAAGCTTTCACGTTTGAGTTTCAGTCATACAATGATCGAACCCCCATCCCTCCCCCAATGCACATTCTCCACCACCAATCTCCCCAGTATTACTCCTTTCCCACCTTCCCCCTGCCTCTATGACAGACAATTTCCCCCATACTCTCCTGACTTTGGAGCATTATGGTTTGCAATACAGATACTGAGAGGCCATCACATTTGGTCCTCTATCTACTTTCAGCACACATCCCCCATCCCGAATGACTCCTCTAACCACCATTGACTTAGTGATCCCTTCTCTTTTCCAGCTGCCTTCTGCCCCAGCTCATGAGGCAGGCTGCCAACCATGGAGCAATCTTCCTGATCCTGTGTCTACTGTCCTTGGGTATCAGTCTCATATTTGACAAAGTTGGCCGCAACTCTGGCCCGCAGGAGCCAAAGGAAAGGGGCAGAGAAGAGATGTCCCTAGAGAGGAACCACCCCAGCATCTCCTGCTGGAGGCCCTCGGGCTCACCATCCTGACCACAGACCTGGGTCCCAGGCTGGAACTGGCCTTGGGTTCGCACACCGATGGGGATTTGGGGACTTCCAATGGGGCTCTCTCATGTTCCTCAAACCTCCCCAGCCCCTGAGCATGGAAGGTCCAGCTTCAGAAGGGCTGGCGAGCTCTGGGAATAGCTGAGAGGAAAAGCATTGTGGAAGGCTGCCAAGGGGCCCAGCCTTGGGTGGAGACTCCTGGGGTCATCCCCACCCCCCCGGCTGGTCAGTCAAACCTTCCCTGCTCTTTCAGGCCCGGGTTGGGGGTTTCACTTTCCACACAGACCATGAACCTCCAGCCTACTTCACCATCCCCCTTCACCCCTCCACCCCCACCCCCACCCCGTCTCCTCCTTGTCAGAGGCAGCGCCTGGGACTCGGAGGATCCTTGGAGTCTGGAACCGTGTCCAAGACAACCTAAGGAGGAAGCACCGCATCCTCAAGCGGTGCTTGAGTTTTGATCCTGCACCAGCAGCGTCTGGGCCCTGTGGGGTTTTTGAAGGCCCTTTCATAACCCCACGATTCTCAGCAACACAGAGACAGTCCAGTGGGTACAGGCTGCAGTCTTGCACGCAGCTCACTGAGTTTGACCTCCAGGTCTGCATAGCACTGTAGCACTGTCCTCCCGTTGTTCATCGATTTGCTTGAGCGGGAACCAGTAATGTTTTCATTGTGAGACACGCAGTTACTGTTTTTGCCATATTGAATATGCCACAGGGAGCTTGGCAGGCTCTGCCGTGTGGGCGGGATACTCTTGGTAGCTTGCCAGGCTCTCTGAGAGGGACGGAGGAATCGAACCCGGGTTGGCTGCATGCAAGGTAAATGCCCTACCTGCTGTGCTATCACTCCACCCGCAGTTCCGTATATGGTCCCGAAAACATTGGCAAAAGTGATCCCAGAGCACAGAGCTGGATGCGGCCTCTGAGCATCACTGGGTACCACCCCCAAACCCTCCATAAAAGAAAAGGAATGGTACCTCAGCCCAGGTGATAGCACCATCCGAAGGTTCAGATCATCCTGGGACGGTTGTTGAAACTTCTATGGATGGAGAAAGTTCCCACCACCACGCCCCAATGCCCATAACATCCCCCACCTACTCCCAAAGAACGAGAGACACTGTGGAAGGAAGACGCAGTCAGGGAGCAGAGAGCCAAGGAAGAAGCCATGAGAGCTGAAAGGACATTTTATTGACTTACTGATTTTAGTGTAGGGTCATACCTTCTGCACTCAATGCTCAGGGTCACTCCCGGTGGTGCCAGTGATGGACCTTGGCTCTCTCACATACAGAGCATGTGCTTAGCCCACTGAGCTCTCTGGCCCTGCACTGTTTCGAATGGCCACGGCCAAGGATATTCGATATGGCAAAAACAGTAACAAGTCGTCTCACAATGGAGACATTACTGGTTCCCACTCAAGCAAATCCATGAACAACGGGAGGACAGTGCTACAGTGCTAATGCAAATCTGGAGGTCAAACTCAGTGAGCTGCGTGCAAGACTGCAGCCTGTCCCCGCTCACAGAAGCCTCCAAAGGCTCCAGATTTTGTACCGTGATTTCTCTGTGACAATTGAGGAGATCCACATGTCTGCCCTGGCAATCACACTCAGTACACGGCAGACCCGGGCCGGAATTCACACCTGGATTTCTTCTGTTGGGTTCACCCAGCGCCCTGCCTCCCGGCTGCGGGAGGCTCAGCCACGGCAGGCGCTTGGGACTGGAGGGGAGGGGCGGGAGGAGGGAACATCTGACTCAAAGAGATGACCTGGGTTTTCCACATGAATATCCTGTGCCTGGCTCTGCAGGAGGAGGGTGAGGAGAGGGTGAGGAGAGGAGAGTGAGTTATACGCCCTGTGAGCAGCTCTGGGAGAGTCAGCCGGAGGGGAGCGCCCACAGGGCCGTAGATTCAAGGCCAGTGTCAGCTTCATGCATTACTAAAGAACAAATTCCCCCTTGGAGCCTTCCTCTACTCCAAGCACAGGAAACTCATAGGGCTGGCTGCGGATTAGCCGTGACATTCCTCGATGCCAGGGCTTGGGAGTGCACGGCTGCTCGGGTGCTGCGGTGCTTGGCGACCTCCCAAGCTGTACCTGGAGATGCCCATGGGCCTGTCAGATGCGAGGGATCAAACTGGGGATCAACAGCATGCAAGGTCTGCATCTTAATCGCCGCACGAGCTCTGTCTGTAACATACCAGCCCCCCTGGCCCCTTTTATTTTGCAGTGCTGGGGATTGAACCCGGAGCCCCACACATGCGAGAAGTCCCCCACAGAGCTGCAACCCCAGTCCCCAGTTTTCTTTGAAACCACCAGTTCCTGTTTGGGAGCAGAAACAGAATAAATCAGCACGAAAGGCATTTCTATTTTGTTTTGTTTTTCTGGGTTTCAGCAATGGTGTGAGATGTGTCTCCTCGCTCACCTTCACACCTTCGGGGCTGGGTTTCATCAGAGCCCTCAGGATGGCACAGACAAGTGACACTCAACACCAGGGCTCAGTTCCTTTCCACTGCCAGGATGAAACAGTTTGTGTCCTCCTTCCTGCTCAAAGTTGGGGCAATGGGGCTTTCGGACGCCAAGAACCGGACGCTCCTCTTCCCCTTCCTCACTGGGGTGCCTGTGACCCGCAGAGCCTCACCCCAGCAGAGCGCTCAATGGTTAGTGCCTCTCTTTGGGGGTCCCCAAGGCTTCGCTCCCTGCCCTCTGGGTGCAGGCCCATATTTCTACTGACCCACAGCCATTTGCCCTGGCAGCAGCTGCAGAGCCATCCCCGGGGCAGAATGAGCAGGTGTGGATTTGGGGAAACGGTGTCCACTGCACTGCCCAAATGGGTGTGGTTTAGGCCTCCAAGTTCCTCATGTTGGAACTCTGGGGACTCCTGTTTCCAATCTCGCCCACCCTCTCCTTGCAGCATCTGTCTATTGCCTCCCTCTCTTCGGGGGGGGGGGGTCGGCACACCCAGCAGTGCACAGGGGGTCATGCCCAGTGATGCTCAGGCCACCCAGGGGACCATGTGGTCCTGGGGTTTGAAGCAGGCCCCTGAATACAAAGCTGTCATTCCAACCTCCAAGCCACCTCCCCAGCAACTCTGCACGCCCTCGCTGCTGGCCTGTGGCTCCAGGCCACACTCGAGGAATCTGTGTGGACTCAGGAAAACTAACCCAAGTTTTGTCCTGCTCCTGCGGCTCCTCATCCTGCAATGTTATGCCCACACCCGCCCGCCTCTGGGCCCGGAAGCCCATCACTCCATCCACAGTAGCACCGCACTTTCAGTTTACCAAGAAAACTGTGATGGTGCCAGAATCACCATTTTCACGGCACAGAGCAAGGGTCAAACACACCCCAGCTCCTAAGACTTGACCCCGTGTCCTAGGGTAGATGCGTCCGTGAGAGCTGGCTCAGAAGGGACTGAAGACGGGAAGTAACAAAGGTCTGGATGCACAGGAGACCGCATCTAGGTCACCCAAGGACAGCCTAGTCCTTCGGGACATTCTCAGGGGTCCAGGCTCTCCCCCTGCTTCTCCACTTGGCTCTCCCAGATCTGGTTTCTATCCTCAAGGTCACAGCTAGTGGAGTTTCAGTCAATGTGTCCAGGGGACAGAAAGGATGAAGGGAGAAAGTCATTGGCCCCAGGCCCCCTCCCACCTAGCAATCAATTTGGGATTTGAGGAGGGGGGTATGCAGAGAGCGAGGCGCAACGAGAGGGAGGCGTTTGAGAGAGGGGTGCTGACACCAGACCCCCTTACCTGACAGAATCAGACAACAGGTCCCGTCTTCCCCTGGGGAGAAGCCTGCTCTGGGGCACCCGCCCACTGTCTCTGGGGGCTTCTGAGGAGTCCAGAGAGCTCCCACATCACTCTGTGTTGAGAAATCCATGTCATAGCCATTTTCATGGGGAAAACCTTCCTCCGCTGCCCCCCAGAAGGCCCTCTGAGGGTTCCAGGTGGGGTGCTGTGCCCTTAACTCTGGACGTTGGAGGAGAGGGTGGTCTCATGTTCCCCTGCAGCCTCCCCTACCCTCTGGAGCCTTTGCAGACTGACCTGACATGGCCAAAGTGGCCTCTGAGCTGTCCAGTCTCCTGACGCAGGCCTTGCCCAAATGTCAGGGTTTTAATGCTACATTCAAAAAAAGCACAATCGGTCTCCCCTCCTCTGTGAAGTGACAGAGCCCCCCATGCCAGGCCCTTCCCCGGCTCTCTCCCCTTCTTACCCCAGGCTCAGAGCTCCCCACTCGCCTCCCCCAGGGCTGGGAGCATACCCTCCTTCATCCCCACATGGATTGCAGATGATCGCACCTATCAGCTTTACTCTGAGCTTTTCCAGAATGTGTATGGCCTCCGTAACTGCAGAAATAAATGACTGTTTTTAACACGCTGAAATATGCAGGCGATAGCTGACCATCGGTACGCACTTGCTGGCCCTGTGAGCCTATAATTTCTACACATGACTAGAAATCTGTTGGAGGCCAGAAGAAAATGTGTGTTCTCAAACACCTTTCCATCTCTTCAAAATGAACCTGTATTACCTTGAAAGTAAAATGCTTTTTAAAGGGGTTCATGAAGTGGCTTGCAGAATTACACCCCAAGGCCTGGAGGGGAGGCATTTACTCCTGAAAAGCTCGAGTTAGCGAAGGAACCCCCCTGCTCTGGTCATCTTTATCCTATGAGAAGTGCCCCTAGAAGCTTCGGCCTTCTGCGAGTGACCTCACCCAAGGGTTGTCTCCCTGGTTCCCAAATGTGTTCCTCCACAGGCAAGTCCGACGATGCGTCTGTGGGGCAACAACTGCCACCCAGCCTCTTTCTGCTGTCTCTCCTCCTCATGACAAGTCCACCTTGAAAGTCCCAGGCTCGGGGCCGGTGCTTCGGGTCTCTGAGCCACTGAGAAGAGGTCTCAAATCTCCTAGGCTAATAAGTCTTTCTCCGAGGCCGACTTGCATCCTCCAAGCTTCAGGACCAGAAGAATCCAAAGCAGAAAGAGATGCTGTGAGGATGCAAAACTGGAAAGCTTACAAAGTGGCCACGAGCCACGCCAGACCAGTGGTTTAGGGGATGCCACTGCCACTGACCGTCTCAGCTACCCTCAACAGCGGCCCATGCCTGTCTCTGGCTCACAACCCACAGAGGTCACTCAGGAGCTGGCTGGAAACTTCAAGAATGGAGCCTGGGAGTGCAGGTAGCCTGGGCAGGAGATGGCAGGGGAGGCGGATATCTGTGTTCTGGCAGCCGTGGCTATCTGAGGTGAGGCAGGGAGGCAGATATGGAAGGCTGGGTATGGTCTAGGCTCCCTAGGTCAAGCCAGACCCGCTGTACAAATCTTCCAGCCCACTATTCAGAGACGAAGCACCTCTTAATCAGGTCTTAGTAATGTGACCGGTGACTGGAATAGTCTCAGAACCATCCTTGAGAAAGCAGCAGGTACCGGGTGGATACTGGGCTCGATGGTGGAGCTGAACAATCTTACAGCTGTTGCCAAGTGACGCCGGTGATAGAGCCAGCCTTGTCTGTGGGCTCAGAGAAAGGAATGTTCCTTGGCCATGGAAGCCAGGACCACTTATTTCTCCTTTTACAAACACATTCGTCTCCATCCATACCTTATAGACAACCAGGATGCTCAGTCACTTGGATTCCTTTCAAATAAGCAGTCTCTAAAGCACCAATGTTTTCCTGACTTACAAAACCACTTCCCACTCAACAGAGCTGAGACTTTCATCTGAGGATGGAACAAGCCCCTCTCCTTGTCAACAGGGAAATCTGGGACTAAACCCAATTTTCTATACTGCATGCAGGGAGAGGTTTGAGATGCTATAATAAATTCAGAGACCCTGTGTGGGTAGAAGCACTGCACTCAGAAAAACACTCTGCCCCACCCCCAACACACACACACACACACACACACACACACACACACAGACACTGGTGGACACAGTCCACTGTGAGACAGTTCTATGCCCTCCCAAGCCACTTGGGGCTACCCTGGCCAGATCCAATTCCCCCAGAGCAGAAGTGATGGGCGAAGCTCCACACAGCCACGGCCACTTGTCTTCTTTAGGCCACATGCTACAGGTGAGGCAGTTACAGCATAGAAGCCACCTGGATGCCCTGGATGCTAGAGTTATTGCTTAACACACTTGACTCCAGTACGCACCATGACACACCCCTTGTGGCTCACCTGGTAGTCCTCAGAAGCTGTGCCAACAGAAATGGCTGCTGTTGTTGAAATTTCCTAGTACACTTGAGTCGGGTGCTGTCCACCAAAGCATAGTTCAGGCACGAGGGTATCAGCAAGGTGAGACACACAAATTGCACTGCTGGCACTGACATGTCAAATGTTCTAGAGAGTCACTACACCCAGACTGAAATTCATTTGAGGTAAAAATGATGCATTAGAGCACTAAGACTCCGGGGCACATTTGCTGCCACAGCCCAGTGGTCTGGACTAGTCTTACTAATGCAATGCAGAGACGACAGCCTGGGCATCCCATAGGGGCTGAAGGCCAGCCACAGGGAAAGGAAGCACACAGAATCTCTCACCTTCTCCACACCTTAAAGCTACAGTGCACTGCGAACAGCATGTCCAGTCTCCAGGAACGAGCAGTGAGGGAGAAATGCTAGCCCATGGTGTGTATCATAACCCTCTGCAGACGGGACTATAAAGAATGTTTAATCTGGGTACTGGAAAGATGGTTCAAGGGTTAAGGCACTCACTCCTGGAACCCGAAGCACATCAGGAGTGATCCCTGAGCACCGGTGGATGTGGCAAAAAAAAAAAAAATAAAACAAATAAATGAAAAGAATTTTTTTTTACATCCCTCTAGGAAGTTGGAGGACAGTACAACACGTAAGATGCTTGCTCTGGATGCACCAGACCCAGGTTTGATCCCCACCACCCCATCTGGTCCTCTGAGTTCCTCCAGGAGTGAACGCTGAGCGCAGAGCCAGGAGTAAGCCCTGAGTACAAGCCAGGTGTGCCCCCGACCACAAATTTTTAACTAAAAGTAAAGTAAAGGCCCTCCCGTTGATCATCGATTTGCTCGAGCGGGCCCAGTAACGTCTCCATTGGAGA
>JAOXYA010059559.1:0-11924 GCA_028565675.1 Sorex palustris | reverse complement strand
CAAATACCAGTAACAATGATGGGTCTCATTCTCCTAAAGAGCCTTGAATATAATCTCAGGGCTAGGATGAAGGACACGTTACTGGGGCCTGCTCGAGGCAATCGACGAATAACAGGATGATTTGTGATTGTGATAGTTTCAGTATACCTGGGTTCCAGAGTGCAAAGTACAGTGTACACTGACTATTGCTTGTATTGGAAATTAAAGTTGCAACATTTACTATTTGAAAATAACCATAAAAATAAGTATATGTAAACATAAATTAAAACTACAGTTTCCAAAAGCAGAGAGTCATTCGCTAAACTCCTTGTTTTACACACGGGACTACATTAAACTAAAAAGTTCTTGCACCACAAGAGAAAATAGAGCTGAAATAAAAAGAAACTCTGCTGAATGGGAGAAAATTTTGTATACACTATATATCCCACAAAATAAAAACCTAATATACAGGATACATAAAACATAATGCACAGAAATCTCCTCAAACAAATGTGAAGGGCTGAAAAGATGGCTCAGTGGGTTGATTGAATGCTTGGGAAAAGTCTTGGTTTTATCTGCAGCACCAGATCCCACCACCTAGTACTACCTGGAGTGTCCCTAGAACACAGAGCCAGGACAAATCCTCAAAAACTTCCAGGTGTGGCTCCAAAACAAGCAAAATGAAACAAAGCTAGTAGAGAATCAGAGCATACATTTCCTTGAAGAAGACATGTTGATAGCCATATAAAAAAGTGTCCATCACTAATCTAAAATGCCAATCCAGAGGACACTCAGATGTCACCTCACACTACTGAGAACGGCCTATGTATAAAAAGACCTTAAAGAACCAGTGTTGGCAGGAATGTAGCGAAAAGAAACCCTTCACTGACTGTTGCTGGAAATCATCTGGTTCAGCTTTTATGGAGAATAGTGTGGAATATTAAATAAATAATTAATAAATAAGTAATTAACTCAAAAAAATAAAATATTCTCCCATATTCCCAGAAGCCTGGCAGCCAACCTCACAACCTAAAGCTGCTGCCATGCAAGCCTTGTCACAGAGACTCATAAGTAAACCTCAGAAGGTATCAACTAACTGCAAAATTTTTTCAGACACCCATTCCCACTTGAGACCTACAGGGAGATCTTGAAGGAGGGGCAGGCCAGCTCCTACAAAAACAAAGCCCTGGCAGCCATTCCCAATGCGCAAACCTGCTGACATGTCTCTGGATGGGTCCCCTAACCTCAGGACTGAGCATCACAGACAACCTTCACGTACATGGATCTTTGTGGCTGAAAACTCCAGTCTTCTCAGAGTTGGGATGGGTGATCTCCCCACCACCACATCCTCATACTTCCAGAAAGACCCAGTAGCCACATCCATGCCCCACTGTCACCATCATGTAAGCTCATCTACTGGCCTTGTTCCAGATTTTGGAGCATGCAGCCACATTGAAGGCTGCACATCTCTAAACTCTGCAACACTAAAATCCCAGTAGCAGCACCACAGATTGGATGCTGTGTAATACAGAAGCCAACCAATCTCGGCTAACAAAACATTAATACAGAAGTCCTAATTTGCAACAACAGCTTAGTAAACCAACATAGGACTTTGTATCACTAAGATGGGATAAAATTTTCACAAATTTTCTTTTATGGAAATACTTTTTTGTCATTCTGTTAGCCATTTTATAAGCAATATAAAATGTATTAGTGTGGGTCTGCTTTGGGGGCAGGCTTTCGGGGTGTTTGGGAAAATGGAGACAATGGTGGAGGGAAGGTAACAGAGGTGGTGGGATTGGTGTTGGAATATTGAATGCCTATAACAAATCATCATGAACAACTTTGTAAACCATAATGTAAATGAGATGGGGGGGTATGAACTCTTGCTGATTTTACTCCTTGGCGTCTATCCAAGAACACCAGTATTAATGCAAAAAGTGGTTATGTTCCATGAAGCACAATTTACAATGGTCAAGATCCAGAACCAACACAAATATCCAACAGATGAAGGATAATGAAATGGTGGCATATATACACAATGTACTAAAAGAAATGGTAAAATCTTGCCAACACTCCATGTTGACCCCAGGAACACCAGTATTGCCAGAAGTAATTCCTGAGTGCAGATCCAAGAGCAACCACTGAGAACTTCTAAGTGTGACCCCAAATAAAAACAAACAAAAAAATTTAGAGGGAGGACAAATAACAGATGAATTCTATAATGCATGGCATATGAATAAAGTATATAGGCAGAATCTAATAGTAAGTTTTTGGTCTTTTACTACAAAACTGACATTATCAAACAGTGGACTGAGGCAGAAGAGATGGAAGGTAAAATAAGGGACATTCAGATAGTGACAGAAGGTCTTGGGCACTTAGATGATGTTGGCATAGTAGCCCAATATATCATAAACATCAATATTAACATTAGTATGGCCAGTTTAACACAGTTATTGAATTATGTTGATCTTAATGCAAGCTCAAATCATTATAAAATATCAGTTAACATTATTAATCTCACTAATCTCATAAAGAATGACTTTAAGTATTACTAAACCCTAAAGCTATCCAAGGCAATACAAGTTCTCCAAATTTTCAATTTTCCTTCTAAAACAGAAATGTTATGATCTCAACAAATATTCAATACCGTTTTCCTTAGAGTGGTACTTCCTGTCACATATCCAGGTGTGAATCACCATACATTATCTGCTAGTTACTCTTTAATGTAAAAACTATTTTCTATGAATGAGTTCAACTTAACATTTCAACAAAAATATTTCTCCTTCAGATAGTGATAGCATAAAATTTTCTGTGTTTACTTCCACTTCACCACTCAGAATAGTCATTTGTATCACCTCATCAAGCACAGTCTTAGTGGAACTCACTCTAGCTGCAAGAGCTCTGTAATGAAGACTGTAAAGTCTACTATGACTTTCTAATACCTGTAACTTATGCGGATGAAGGCATCTAAAATGAAGAGTAGAGACAGCAGTGCAGACTGTAAACCAATGGGTAAAGGTAAATGGTCTACCACTGTTATTCATAAGGTTGCAGTTTTGCAGGCCCCTGAATGTGTCTTAGGAGTTCCCCAAGTTAGAGGTGAGGAGAGTACAGAAAGACACTTTAAGAAGCACACTTCAAATATAAATCTGATCCCATCAAGTTCCTACTTGAAAGACTTTCATCCTTTCTCCCAATGTGAAACAAGTAAACTTCAAATACGACATGCAGATTTTCAATAGTCTGTGCACCTGCCTTTATATCCTTGGCAGCTGCTCTTGTGAACCTTTCCCACCACCTTCCTATTCCTACCACTCTGAGCGATATCATACATCTCCCTCTTGGCACTTTGGGATTCTGTTGCAAACTTACTTCCTGCCTTGTATCTTCCCATTTGTTTGTCTGATAAAAAGCTCAATTCTTTAAAATCAAATTCAAATGTCATAACTCAGGGGGAAGACATTGCAATCACTTTGAGCAAGCTGACCAGAGTTAGAGAGATGTTCACTTGGGTTGCTAGAGCATGGCATTTATTCCTTCAGAAAAATACTTGAAGCCTCTAACCATGCCAAACTATTCCTCAGAGCTGGGAAAACAGAGAAGAATGAGAGGGAGAAGAATCCTAATCTATTACTCAAACCTCATGGATGTAAATAGTAATGGAATAAAAGACAAAAGGCAACAAATAAGTTATTAAGTCATATGGGTTCTATTGTAGATAACTGCTTGGATAAGACGCTGAAGGATCATTAAGTAGATCACAAATATTAGTGGAATGTCAGGGAAGTAGAAAAGGATTCTCTGCTGAATTAATCTTTGAGTTAAACTACATGAATTTAGGGTGTTGAAGAATAGAGAGAACCCTAAGAACAGAATAATTTAACAACAAAAAGTCAGGTGCTGCTGCATCTATTTAATTGAGGGGTGAGTAGGGGAAACAATGGCTTCCCAGGGTGGCTGTTTACTAGCTGGGCTCTGAGGGGACACACAGACATTCAGCTGTGCCTTCACGATTGTCTCTGCCCCACAGATGCTGTGCCAGTAACCTCCAAGTTTGTGTGCAGTCCTATAGATAATTCTAAGAGTAATAATGTGCTCTAAAATTTCCTTCCCTCTACTTAAACTAAGCTACATTGTTTCTATTTTCCTTTATTATTTTTGTTTTGTCAGATTTTTGCTGAGAACCTTGGCTGGTATAAGGTTCCTCAGTATAAGAAACCTGGGGATCCCTGAGATAATCTGGGAGAGTACACTTGCAACAAAGGAGCAAAGGCAAACTCTGCTACCTTTCCATCCTGTGCCTATTAGAGGATGAAGGTCAGCTAATATCTGCCTTCCTTATAGGTCCTTCTTGGCCGCTAGCTTGAGACAAATATTCTGTTGACTTATGCACAGTTTCCCAAAATGGTTCTTTATCTTTTTCCTCCCCAATCTTTAATTAAACACCGTGACTTAAAATGCTATTAATAACAGAATTTCAAGCATCCAGTGGTCCAGCTCCGCATTCACTGCCACTGTCAGCATCCCTCCACCCAAAGCTCCTTCCTACTCCCCACACCATCTCCAAGCAAACTTAGAATTTAAACTTCAACTATAGTTTGGGTCACATGGCTGTAAGAGTATTAATGCTTATGGTTTTGCTGTTCAGTTACCTCACCAAAAAAGTGCCCAAGACCATCAAACAAACTCCTTATGCTGCAGCCAGTCCACATCATAATTCCCCCACCTCTCCTCTATCCTATTTTTTGATATTATCATTCTGTAATCCAGGATTATATGAGTCCAGCAGGCATATAGAAAAGTATTCATCATCACATATTATTAGGGAAATGCAAATTAAAATAATAGATATCATTTCATACACTTGAGAAAGTTAAAATGTCAACTACCAAACAAATTAGATAGGAGCCAGACATCCAGTACAAGAGTTAAACTCTAGTTACCTTGAACCCAGCCAATCCCAGTTCGATGGCTTTTTTTCAAAAGACTGTGTATTATCATATCCTCTATATCCTATACCACTTAGCTCACTGACCAATAATACACTCTATAAAATGCAGGCAGGAAGTAGAATTCATCTCATACTGCATGAACTATCTTTAAAAAATAAACAAAGAAGCTTCAGAACATGCAAAAACATGTGAAAAACAAGGAATTTTCCAATCAGAGCTGAAGGGGTCAAAGAAACAAAACAGGAATAAGACTAAGTAAATGAGATTGAATCTTGAACATACATAAGAAATTCGAAATAAGAGAGTAGGAGGATGGGTCCCATGAAGGTCAGAATTGAGCACAGGGTGGTAGAAAAGGAATCAGGAGTAACAAAAAGGTAAATAAATTATCATAATGGAAAGGGCCTTGAGACAGAAAGAAGAAATGGATGAAACCCCAAAGTCACAACCTACTCAATCTGAAAAATGAAACATTAGAAAATCTGAATTGATCAATAAGGAGCATATTAAGAAAAAAGAAAAAAAACTTTCGACAAAGAAAACCATCATAGTGAATTCTACCAATGGTTGAAGAAAAAAGTTCAATCCATCTAAATCACTTCTAAAAATCAGTGGAGGGATCACTTACAAAAGCCAGTCCATCTGAAACTCTAAAAAAATTGGATGATAGATCACTCCCAAATTTATAAAACAAGTTCAGTATGCCCTAAGACCAAAATGAGATAAGAAGAGAAAACTATAGACTAATAACTCTGTTGACTACAGACACATGAATTCTCAACAAATTCTACCAAAATTAAATACAATAACACATTAAAAGAATACTAAATCATGGCCAAGTGAGATTTATCTTGAGGATATTTCAACATATATAAATCAATAAATGTGATGCCTGTGTTTATGTGAATAAAAGACCCTTTCCTCATTAAATGTTGCAGAAAACATATTGGATACTGTCATGTGAAAGAATAAAATTTGAGCACCATTCACATAAATTAAAGAAAAATAGATGAAGTTGGGTGGTCCAAAAGCAGCAAAAAAACTGCTATCTTTCCAAATCTCTGCTTTCCAGTGTTACATAAGTTCTCTTACTGTGTTTTGACACATTTTGGTTGTCTGGAAATGAAGACAGAATGTGGTCATAACATGCATAACCCATTTATCACAGAGGATGATATATGTCCTCTAGAATAAATATTTCTGCCTCATTTGAGCTAAATTTCTTGTGTATATTTCGCATACACAAATATTATATATGTGTAAATGTGACAGATGAGTAAATACATATTAACAAATTGTTAAATATGATGTTAGAATATTAAAGAAGACTACATATAAAATAGAAGACTTATAAGAACAATGACAAACTTTTTCTGTGATATTTCTGTTGCCATGCTACTTGAATCATATTTTTATGTTAATTTGTAGGCTTTAGCTACAGAAAAATTTCAAATTGAATATATTCTAGACAAGTTTGATTTTATCATATATTAAGATTAATGATAAAAATTCCTAGAAGACAAGAAGGAAAAAGCGCTTTGGTAATCATTTTTGTGAAGACTTTTTTTCAGATGATGCCAAAAACATGAGCTAAAAGTGTAAGTCAGAAAATGGGACTATATTAAAAAAACAAAAATGAATACGTACAAAACGAATAAAACATTTTGAAAACCATATATTTGAAAATGGATTAATAGTCAAAATATATAAGAAACTCATACAACTGAAAAGCAAAATAAAAAGTAGTTTTAAAATGAATACAAATGTTAAATATATATTTCCAAAATGTCATACAATTTATCACTAGGTATATAAGAAGGTATTTAGAATTACTAATCTAGTCAAAGAAATGCAAAGCAAAACTACCATTATACACATTTGTTAAGGATAGCCACTGCAACAAAACAAAACAAACATCATACCTTGTACCTGACAATTCACCCATAAAAATACGCAAGTCAAGTAGCTGAAAATCATAATGCACCAGTTCCCTGACTGAAAAGTCAGGGGCTTCCTTGGGAGAGGGCGGACCAAGTCCCTACCCTGCCAAGTTCCCTGCAGCTGCACCACACCCCACTGGTTCATTATGCCAACAGCCTATAACTTAACTCCTCTACAGCTTAGCTAAAAATTTCTGCAGAGACACCAAAATGTGTAACCCCAGGTACTGCTGCTATTGGGCTGAGAACTGGGTGGGGGGGCGCTATTCTTGTAGTGGGATATCACACAGGATACTTCTGGATGCCCTGGCAGTCACACCTACCTCTCATAACTACTGCTAAGTTATCTCACCAACAAACCCTGCTCTTCAAAATCTCCAAGGAGATGCAACTAAGCAACTAAAATCCATAGACACACCAGTCCCAGTGGCTGATTACTCTGAGATTTTCAGAAGAGGGGCAGGTAGAGGACTCTACCTGCCAAAGCCCAGGCAGACACATTTGCACCCCATTGCAGCCACCATGCCAATGGCCTAACTTCATGGATTCACTAAGAACCTTTGCAGACTCATCCCAGTTCTAGAGATCCTGAAACTTCAAAACTGCACATCCTTATTTGCCATGCCTCCAAATTCCATAATACTGAAATTCCAGTAGGAGTACAACAAATTAGATGAGAAAGCAACATAGAAGCCAACTAATCTCAACAAACACAACAACACAGAAGGTTCAACTAGCGACAAACAGCTTAGACAAAATCAAAGACTTAATAACTCCATGGTAAGATAACTTTTCACAAATTTTCTTTAACTGATTTTTTATAATTCCTTTAGCTATTTGGTTGTATCCAGGAATATAAAGCAAATTATTCTTGTCCTGCTAAGGGGTCAGTGTTTCTTGATGGTTGGGAGAATAAGTACAATGCGGAGGAGATGTCACTGAAGTGATAGGATTGGTGTTGGAATATCAAATTTCCATAAAAACTGTATTACGAACAACTTCATAAACCATGATGTTTAAATAAAGTAAAATATTTTTAAAAGTAAGTAATAAATGCTAACAAGGAAGGAGAGAGAGGTAATGCGTACACACTATTTTGGGAATGTGAATTGGTTCAGTCATGGTGGAAAACAGCACAGAAGATCCTTAAAATGTTACAGCAGAATTCCTCTGTCATCCAGAAACCCCACTTCTATAGGTGTATTAAAGAGAGATGAAATCCTTTACTCAAGATATCGAACTCCCATATTCACATAGCACAGCGGTAGGGCATTTGCCTTATAAGCGGCCAACAAGGCTGACCGGAGTTCAATTCCTCCGCCCCTCTTGGAGAGCCTGGCAAGCTACCAAGAGTATCTCGCCTACACGGCAGAGCCTGGCAAGCTACCCGTGACATATTTTGATATGCCAAACACAGTAACAACAAGTCTCATGATGGAGATGTTACTGGGCCCACTCGAGCAAATCGATGAACAATGGGAGGACCGTGTGTGTGTATTAAATAATTCAGCATTATTAAATGGTCAGATATGGCAACAACCTGAATATCCACTAAAGATTAAATGAGTAAAGAAAATGCTGCATAAACAATGAAATCTATTTTAGTTAAAAAAAAGGAAAATAGGCACTTGTGACAATCTTGAGGACATTATGCTAAGTTAAATAAGTTAGAGAAAAATGAACACTATATGATCTCACTTACATGAGGACCTTATAAATATCAATCTCATAGAAAGAAAGTAAAAAATTAATTGCCTGCATCTGAGAAGTGGGAGGAATTAGAGATATTTGACAGATTACAAAGTTTAAGTTATAAGATGGCTAAGTTCTCAGGATCTAATATAAAGCACAGTGACAATACTTACCAGTACTGATACCAGTACTGTACACTTAAAGTTTCCATGACAGTAGAGTTTTTTTTTTTTTGGTCATACCCAGCGATGCACAGGGGTTAATTCCTGGCTTTGCACGCAGGAATTAATCCTGGTGGTGCTCAGAGGACCATGTAGGATGCTGGCAATTGAGCCTGGGTCAGCCGCATGCAACGTAAATGCCCTACCTGCTGTACTATTGCTCCAGCCCTGAGAGTAGAGTTTTAATTTTCTCTCTATAACAACATAACAAATAATAAATAGGAGGTGGAATATTAACTAAACTTAGGAGGTAATCATTTTTGCAATATTTACATGTATCAACTCATCTACTTAACTTGTTTCACTAATTTAAATATTATTCTTATCCAAACACCCTTACAGAAACACCCAAGTTAATATTGGACAGAACATCATGTACCTTGGCCCAATAAATTAATGTAAAAAAACTTCACATCACTCAAAGTTTGAAATCACTCAAAGCTTTCTAGTTTTGGACAGAATCATCCAATTAATGTACTTAAATAAAAACGAAGTTTTTCAATTTTCAACTTTTTAGCCTGAGAACTTATGATTATGAGACATACAGACAATGCCTTAAAGTGAACCATGAAATAATTGAGTACATCTTTAGGTAATTCCAAGAAAAAGACAAGGAAAAGTTACTACTGAACAGTAAAATCATGTTGGACTTCAAAAAATGAAAAAAAGTACTTCAAACCCTGGTGAGGTTTAGGTAGACTCACTGAAACAGAATTAATTGAAATGGACAATCAAAGTTTTGCTTACTTTACAAGTCTTTCAGTTAAAAATATTAAGAAGATCTAGGAAGAGAACTCAAGGATCAGGCTTGCTATGCCTTGGTTTCAAAAAGACCCAAGTTTGATCACCAGCACTACAGGGTCTCCCAATCACCACTAGGAAGTCTCAAAACCACTGGGTCTGAGCAGTGTTACCTCATCATGTCCCAGCACTGTACTGTCTATGTAGGTTGACCAACTTCTGCTAGGAGCATCTTCTGAGGCCCTATGAGCACTGGTTTGGAGTTGCCTCCAGATAATTAGAGACTATGAGTGATGCCTCAGTCAAACAAAGGGAGGAAAACATATAAAATGAACACTTTTGTAAATCACTGACAAATTATGAAGGCAAAGGAGAAGATCACATGCATACTGCAGCACTTACTAGGAAATGTTTTTTTTGTTTTGTTATTTTACTTAATTTTTTTTCTTAATTGAGAATGAGATTAGCATATATATATGTATATATATAGATACTTTTTTGTGCTTTTTTGGGGGGTCACACCCGGAGATGCACAGGGGTTACTACTCCTGGCTCTGCACTCAGGAGTTACTCCTGGCGGTATTCAGGGGACCATATGGAATGCTGGAAATCAAACCCAGGTCAGCCGCATGCAAGGCAAATACCCTACCCGCTGTGCGATCACTACAGCTCCAAAACTAGATACATTTTTAGTCAGGAAAGTCATCTTTCCTGGAGTGAAGACAAACTTGTGATGTGACTATAGGCAGAATTTGAAAACAGTGGCAGCTTTAGGGAAAATAAACTTTGACAATGATGAAACATTTGGTACACAAAATTTGTAAATGCTACTTCACCATTCATTTTACTTTACACATGTTGAAATGTCTATGAAAGCTCTTCAGTTAATTATCTTTCAAATAGAAAAGCAAAGCTTTCAGCTAAAACTATCTCTGGTCTCTTTGCTTTCAAAGAATTTGCATTACCAAGTCCTTGAAGTATTTCTTTTCCTCAAGCCAGTCTAAACAAAGCAAAGAACTATTTATTGGATCATAGAAACTCCCATAAACTTATTAACATATCTTCCCAAATGCTCTTTGAACTCTAGATTCACTTCCAAGCAGGACTTCATAACTCATCAACAGTTTTGCAACATTGGTCATTTGTCACATATCCAAGATGTCTGATTTCAGATTGCAAAAATTTGAGAAGCTCCAAACCTCAAATAATGCATATCATGAACAGTACCATATTTAAGAATGTGGAACTCTGGACTGAAATTATCTGTGCAATGCCTAATACTTGGAACAGAATATGCTTAATTTAATAATTTTGAGCAAATGAGCAAATAAGCCTCTGATTTTTTTTTCTTTTTCTGGTCACACCTGGCAATGCACAGGGGTTACTCCTGGTTCTGCACTCAGGAATTACTCCTGGCAGTGCTCAGGGGACCATGTGGGTTGCTGGGAATCGAACCCAGGTCAGCCTCGTGCAAGGAAAATGACCTACCAGCTCCAGCTCCATAAGCCTCTGATTTATATGAAAAAAGATTACAGACCATCCAGGGTAATGTTAACTAATGGAAAGAACTGGCAATTTGAGAAATACAATAAACAAAAAAGATGGTGAAATTTAAAAAATATAGTATTGTAGCTTTTTTCCTATCATAAAACACTTTTATTTCACAAGGATTATGTTACACAGGCACAATAACCTTAAAGTGGGAGAAAGTTTGTAAGTTTATCTTCTAATGCCTCTTCCTCAATCACCCCACCTTAAAAAAAAACATTGATGATCTCTCCCCGAAAAGCAGATTCCTATTCCTTTGGTAAAAACAAGTGCTTTCCTTGCATGGAGAAAATATACAGTATAAACAGCATTCCTATAAAATAGATGTTTGGAGGATTTTTGTTTTGTGGGCCATGTAGTAGCTAGAGTGAGTCCAGGATTCTATGTTTACAAGGGATTGCTGCTTTGTCAAACACAGTGCTTATTTTTGTATTTCAGTAATGTTGCCTTCTGTTATTTTTTGTGATTCTTGATCCTCTGATTTTTTTTATCTTGGGGGAAGGGTGGGGATTTTTTTTATGGTATTTCTTTTGCTCTGATTTTCTTCAGGCATTTAAAATAGGATTTGCCTTTGAGTGCTTCATGTGTACATGACAAAGGGGCTTAGAATTTCCTTCATGGAGTTGTGAGTGAGTTAAGTTCTTGAAAGGTAAAGTATTTTACTTCCTTCTGCTACTTAGAAACAGTGTTTCTTTCTGATATCTAAAAAAATAAAATCTGTCAATTCAATTGACAGAATGCATTCAATTCAATAATTGAATGACTTTTTATTCACACAGTATGTAATACTGATATCACGATCACGACCATCCTGTTATTCGTCGATTGCCTCAAGCAGGCCCCAGTAA
>JAOXYA010059539.1:0-11924 GCA_028565675.1 Sorex palustris | reverse complement strand
TCCTACAACGAACAGATACCATTGGGCTACGCTAGCACGCAACCGGGATGAATGGAGACGTTACTGGCACCCGCTCGGGTAAATCGATGAATAACGGGGATTAAGTGATTAAGTGAATGCTCAGGGAACCATGCAGTTCTGCAGATAGAGCCTGGTACACTGTGGGAGCTAGTATCTGATGATGGCCATTCCCTAGTAAACTTGCCAGTATTCACCTCCAACTGAAAAAATTAAAAATAGTGAAGGGATTCCTGGGTTGGATATGGGGCTCTGTAGTAAAGCACATGCCTTGTAAACATGAGACCTGGGTGCTTTGCATACATGTGACCTCAATTTGAATTCTGGTACCACAAAAATAAATGAATCTATAAGCATTAGCCCCTGATTATCTCCGTAGTTTAATTGTATATCACATATATCTTTTCAAGCCATGAAATATTTTTCCACTATTTTGATTATTCTCTCTGAAGGATTATCCTTTAGCTGATCTCCCCAGCTTAGGACATGTTTTCCCTATTCCTGTTAATTGAATTGTCTCATATAGTATATTTCCTCAGGAAAATGATCTCAAGTCCTTCAGCTATTCCTTTCCATTCCACAACCCTCAGCTATGCTTTCCTTACTAGCAGCACACATTCTTCCTAACTTCAGTTATTTTAAGTTAATTTATGCAATCACAATAATATAATCAGAAAATGGTTTCTAAATAATGGGGCTTATACTTCACTTTTATCTATTAACTTCCTATTATAAGAAATTAATATTTAGCTCTCTTAGACTGCTATTTCTTCTGCACCCCTTTTTATCCTCTTGATTGTATTACACTTCAACTGAAAAATCACAGTATTTATATTCCTATCACCAGACAAATACGTTCACAAATGAGTTGTTGAGTAGCATCATTAGATTTTATTCATAAGTTAATAGTCTGGTTTTTCTTCCAGTTTCTCTTTGGCTATTTAAAATCCTTCCCATACTTTTCAATAACCATTCATTATCATTTTCTATGAATCAGAACTCTCAGAGGCTCGATCAGATTTGGGTTTTATTTTTCTTGGAGTATTTCATAAGATGAGTCTGCATTCATCCTCCATCTGGGTGGTTCTCTCCAGGCCTGTGGGATAAAGACAGGACACAGCTGTGATGCCAGGATTTCCTTCTGCTATTATTCTCCGAAATCACTTGCCATTTTTCTAGGTGTTATTCTTTTTCTTAATTTCATTCTTATTTTAATTGGTTTTGTTTCCCAGTCAGGATTTATTGTGCTGTTTTCATGGAGTGCTTTTTCCAGTTCATTTCTCACTGCACTGTCAGAAGTCCAAAGGCAGAGTGCAGAGGATGGCAGCTCTCAGCTCATGAGTCTCCATCTCCAGACAAGACTTGCTGCCTTCTAGGTCTGGTTCCCAGTTGCTGTCCTGCTTTATCTCTGCACCATCACTCTGATTATGCCTATTGCCTCTCTCAAATGTTCCCTTATTTACTTTATTATGGGGGGGCAGGATATACAGCTTGCAGGCCCATAGAAGGGCAATGAAATCATGGGGTCAGTCTTGGTTCTTGATCAGACAAAGATGTCTTTCTCCTCAGCTGTCCAGCACCTCTCTACATTTATTATATGGTCTGAAAATGATGTTGTAAATATCTCAGTGATCTATAGCAGAAAATGGTCCTTCCTCATCCCTCTTCCCCACCTTGGTCTATTCCCTCAGTGCAGTGGAAGCTGTTTTCCAATAGTTTCCTAAAAAGGGGTTTATGGGAGATAATTTATTCATATGTGGAAAATCTTTTTCTTTTGACAGTGCTTTTAATAGATATGTTAAATAAATAGAATTTTAAGTATCAAGGCCAGTGAGATCGTACAGAGGTTAAGGTCCTTGTCTTGCATGAAGGTGACACTAGTTTGATCCCCAGTACTACTAGGAGTCACCCCTAACCATAGAATCAGGAGTAAGCTGTGAGTATTGCCTGGAACAAACACTCCCACCAACCCCACACCCATAACCGAATTTTAAAACTTTTTTGTTGGGGATGGAGGCGAGTAGGGTCAGGGTTTTGTTTGTTTGGGACATATCTAGCAGTGTTCAGGCTTTGTGTTTAGGGATCTCTCCTGGTGGTGACTGGGGAACCCCATGGGATGCCAGGGATTGAACCTGGGTCAGCCATGTTTATAGTAATTGCTTTACCTGCTCTACTATTACTTCCGTCCCCAGTCTTAAATTTTTTTTAGTTGAAAATAAATTTTTTACTGTCATTGCTTCCAGCTGTGTTATCAGAATCCAAGGACTTTTATATTTGTTTTATTGTCTGACATCCTACCCCATTTCCCCCTGGTTCACACCCCCCTACTCCTACACAAACACACACACACACAAACACACACACACGTGCTCTTTCTGAGAGCCTGTGGAACTTTTTGTTTATCCTTAACATTGTGAAATTGTACAAGGATTCACCTTGAAGTGGATGTGGTTTCATCTTTTGTTCTGAGAAATCAGCAACCCCTTTCACTGGGGAAAATTCAGGTCCTTCATTTCTAGGGACTTAACTATTTTTAGAGTCTAGGACTTACATTCTAGAATTATGTCATCTCTTCAGTTTTCCCTTCTGAAATGCCTATTAGTTAAATGTGCGTGCATTGTATCTTCAATTTTAAAGACAATATTTTGCTCTCATCTTTTTCTCTTTTCTCTACTTTCTAAGGAATAACTCCAACTTTAACGGCTAACTTCTAGTTCATCAGTTTTGTAAAATAAGCCCTTCTTAGTGTTCTTGATTAATGCATTTTTATCATTTACATCTATATTTTCTTCAATTTTCTTTCCCTTTTTGTTTTCGTGTTTGGTTTCTTTTATATTAAGGCTTTTCATCACTTGTTTCAGACTGAGGTATCAATAAATTGTCATTTGTCCACACATAATTAATAGTATGCAACTGAAAATTGGAATATCTGAGACTGTGGATAGTTTGGGCTTAACTTTCAGACAATCCAGGAGGGCTCTCTGTCGGGTAATTCTTAATGTGTGGTGGACATTGATGACCCTCAATCAATGACCCTTAATAAATGGTGACTAATGAATTTTTTTAATATTGAAATTGATTTGATCTAGGGATTATGATAATTTTTTTGTTTTTGTTTTTGTTTTTGTTTTTTTTTGGCACAACAACTGGGTTTATCCTGGCTTTGCACTCAGAAATTACTCTTGGCATTGCTCAGGGGAGCATATGGTAATCTAGGAACTGAACCCCGGTCAGCCTCATGCAAGGTAAGCACCCTACCAACTATACTATCACTCCAGCCCCATGACTAATTTAATCAACAGAATGTGGTAGAAATGATAACATGAATGTTCTCAACTTAGGTCTTTCTAGATTTTTTTTAGAACCTCTTCTTCAAACACTCCTTAGAAACCAGCTTTATCATGTGAAGCAGCTTGGGCTGAAGGGATGCCTGGAGCTGCTCTCCATCCTATAGAAATGTGAGAAATAAAAAGCATCTTTCAAGCACCAAGTTTTGCAACAGTTCGTTATGCAACACTAGCTCATTGAAACAGTCCATGTCATTAGGTTTTTTCACTTTGGCCTTGTTGGGTTTCTCAGAAAGGATTCTTTCAAACTCCTGTCTGAATTCAGTTTGTCAGCCTGCTTTTGAGACTTAACTGGAAAGAAATCCTAGAGATTCTCAGCATGTAGTCTAGCACTTAACCTCCATGTTTTTCAGACGGTATCCATGGGCTCAACTGTGCAATGAATCCTGGTATAAATAAATCTCTTCAAAGAATAAATATATGTTCTTCTGCCAGAGAAGGGGATGGGTAGTCATTTAGAATCCTATGATGAGGAGAGAACATTTAGATTTATTCTCAAAAACATTTTACACAATGAAATATAATTGAATTTTCTCTGGTACCCATTCCCCTTAATTCTAGAATTTCCTGGAATTGCCAGAACCTAAGCCTTTTAAGGGTTTTGTAGTATTAAATTGGGTTGTTTTCCAGCTTTACTTGTTGCTTAGAATCTGCCTTTTTTTAGTATACTAAGTCCATTATAATTGCTCATCTGTTTTTCAGGTTCCAAAACAACATTAATACTGTTTACTGGTTTTCTCTCATGCTTTTCATGTATTTATGATGTAAGTCCGAAAAAGGAAGGAACATCCTTCATGTAGTTTTACTGGTGCTTTCAGAGGATTTGATATTTGTTGTATATGTTCAATCTATAATTCTATCAAGGTATTTCTGGTTTTATCTTTTTTAGAATTAATTTACTTTACTTTTATTTTAAAGACATTACAGATATAGGAAGTTGTTGAAACTGTACAGATAAGTCCTAGGCACATTTTACACAATTAGCCTCCATGGACAAACCTTGCAATGCTAGTAAAGGACCCAAAGTCAGAAGGGTACCACCCAGAGTGTTTATTCAATCTCAGTATTACATGCCTCCGTGTGGGCTGGAGCGAAAGCACAGCAGGCAGGGCATTTGCCTTGCACTTGGCTGACCTGGTCGACCTGAGTTCAATTCCTCCGCCCCTCTCGGAGAGCCCGGCAAGCTACCAAGAGTATTGAGATACTCAGATGGAAAAGCCTGGCAAGCTACCCATGATGTATTCGATATGCCAAACACAGTAACAAGTCTCACAATGGAGACATTACCAGGCCCGCTGGAG
This sequence comes from Sorex palustris, assembly GCA_028565675.1. Lineage (NCBI taxonomy): Eukaryota > Metazoa > Chordata > Mammalia > Eulipotyphla > Soricidae > Sorex > Sorex palustris. Next base: position 7,258 of record JAOXYA010059539.1, on the reverse strand, counting down.
CAAATTGATGAACAATGGGAGGACAGTGCTACAGTGCTACATGTGTGAAAGTGTATTTACCTCAGTTTATATGTGTTGTTCTGTGGTCTTTTCAACGTGTGTTACAGAACTAAACTTTCATCACAGGGTTGCCCCCTGTACAGCCACACTCACTTTCATCAATAACTCTTGGCACTCACTTATCTGTCTTCCATTTTTATCATTGTGGTACTTCAAAAATGCCATGTGAACAGACGCATAATGGATGCAGTATTATTTGAGATTAGCTATTTATTCAACCTGATTCTCTTGAGTTCTTGTTTGTGTTTTGTCTAGAATCCTTACTAAGCCATAGATTCCATGAGAGAGGATTCATGTCTGCACCATTTACTGTTATCTCCCAGTATTTTACATACTGGCTCATATAAAACAGGAACTTGAAAGATCTGACCCTTGATTCCCTTTATCTGTTAGGATCATTTTGACTCTGACTACCAGAAGGACACAATAATTTGAAAAGACTAAAACAATACAGGGTTATTTTCTCTTATAAACTGAAGGATCTGGAAGCAAAGTAGTCCTAGTCATAAGCTATTATTATTATCAAGTACTAAGGCTGTTCAAGGGCTAACCTTGCAAATGGCCCTAGGATTCATGGCCACAGAACATCACAACTGCAGGCATCACTATTTGTATGCTATAATATTCAGTGAGAGAGGTGATAGAATCATCAAATATAAACTAGATATAAAATTAGAAACAGACTTAACAAAAAGATCATTTTCACCTCTGAATTATCTGGTTATAATCTAGAGTTTTTAATTCCTGTAAACCCAGGGTCTGCATTTATTTTGAAAATTAATTTGCTCCCCAAATTAAGTGTATAACTCTGAGTTGGCTTCTATTAATGATGCAGCAAAAAATGAAATTTTAATCTTATTAAAGAAATATTACTTTTCATATCTCTTCAACCTTTCAGTACAAGTTCCCATTGTCCTTTCATTTATCAAAGCTCATTCTTTTCTTAAAATGGTGTTGCTACACTGAAAAGGACTAACAAGATATTCATGAAATGAGAAGAGAGTGGATGGATGAAATACTGCTAATGGAAGTTCAGCAGAGACATTCCAACCAGCGTCAGCAATACCAGAGGCTTCTGAGACTGCGGGTGGTTTTGCATTTTTACTAGATACTGTTGGTAGCTTGCCGGGAAAGCTAGCAGGTGAGTTTAAATTCCCATTATTAATTCTCAACATCTAAAAAACAGATTTGGGCTTGGGTTGGAGAGAGGGCTCCAAGAGCTGAGTGTGGGATTTGCCTGGAGGAGGCCTGGCTGTGATCCCTGGCACCCCATGGCCCTGAACACATATCTGGCAGTGTTCGAAGGCTATTTCCCCCTCAAATAAGAATAAACAATATTCTAAAAAAAAATCTTTTGATTCTTTGGGCCTCACCCAGTGGTGCTCAGGTCTTACTCCAGGCTCTGCGCTCGGGGATCACTTCTGGTGGGGCTGGGGACTAGGTGGGGTGCTGGTGATCAAATCCTGGTCAGCCACATGCAAGGCAAGCGCCCTACCCACTGTGCTATTCTTCCAACTGCTCAGCCAATATTTCTTTTAAGAAGAAATGATTCAGAAGGCTAATAACAACTTAAAAGATGTTCCATCTCGGGGCCAGGGTGATGGTTTAAAGGGTTGAGGGCACTTCACAGTTCTGAGCTGCCCTGGGGTGACCCCCAAGCTTTCAGCCTGGAGGAGTCTCTGAGGACCACCAGGTGTGACTCAAAAACAAAACCAAGTGGGCTGGGAGGTGGAACAGTGCTTAGGGCACCTGCCTTGCATGAATCCTTTTTTGTTTGTTTGTTTTGAGGAGCCATACCCAGTGATGCTCAGGAATTACTCCTGGTGATACTTAGGGGAACACATGGGACGCCAGGGGTGACACCCCAGTCAGCTATGTGCAACACCAGCACCTTACCCACTGTACTATATATCTCTCCAGTGACCCCTTAGCAAGCATCCAACCTGGGTTCAATCCCTGGCACAGGGATTGACCTGTCTGCATCAGCAAGTGTGACCCTGAAAGCCCTTGGGCATCCCCAGGCAGACTTGGGTAATCCTCAGCACTGTACCCTCCAGCTCTTACCTGGAATGTCCAGCCTGGTTGGCTAAGAATTACCAGTGGGACCCCCCTACCCCCAGGTCCCCTGAGTACCTCTTGGGAGACGCAAGAGAAAAGAAAGTCAAAGGATGCTCCCTATCACAGTCGCTAAGGAAACAGTCACACGGACCACAATGAGATACATTTCCACAACCATTACAAGGACTATCATAAAAAAGAAAAAAAGGGGCGGAATGATAGTACAGTGGGGAGGGCATTTGCCTTGCACACAAGCCGACCTGGATTTGGTCCCTGGCATCCTATATGGTTCCCTGAGCACCGCCAGGAGTGGTCACTGAGTGCAGAGCCAGGAGTAGGCCCTGAGCACCATGGTTCTTGGTCCTACCCCCCACCCCAAACAAAATAAATAAAATAATATAGAAGGAAAGCAGGGCTGGGAGCTGGCTCCAAGGACTCACACAGGCTTTGTGTGCATGGAGGATCCCAGGCTCCATCCCAGCATGACAACCTGGGCCCATAAGCACTGTGTTAAGGGCAGAGTTGAGAAGAGTTAAAATAGCAGGCACTGCAGGAGGCTCACACTAGGTGCAGCTGTTGTGGGAAGCGTTTGGGGTGCTTGGAAAGGATCAGGCTGGAGCAGCCATTTGGCTCCAAGAGGCACAACGGGCGTCCAGGCAACTCCCATCTGTGTGCTCAGGGCAGTGCTATTCACAGGAGCTATGGAGGAGAGGATGGGCACAGCCATGCCACAGAGCACCATGCAGCTGTCACCGGGAACAGAGAACCCACCCGTGGGCAATGAGATGGGATTGGCAATGCTAGAGCAAGTGGAAAAGCAGACACACAAAGTCCCACATGGGGGCAAGAGCAATAGTACAGGGAGTAGGGGGGAAGGGCGCTTACCTTGCACGAAGCCGATCTAGGTTCAGTCCCTAGCACACCATACATATGGTCCTTCGAGCCCCACTAAGAGTGACCCCTGAGCACAGCCAGGAGTAAGCTCTGAGCACTGCTGGGTGTGGTCCAAACACACACACACACACATACACACTCACACACACAGAACCATAGGTTGGGCTGGTGGGTGTGACTCAACAGTCCATCAACTACCTTGCTTGCAGGTGTGTGGCCCCAGGTCCAATTCCTGACACTGCAAAAACGAACAAACAAATAAAAGAACCAAAAAACCCTAAATCTAATACAAGCCACATGGGCGGGAGAGACAGTATTATAGAGAAGGCACTTGGCTTTCATGTGGCCGCCCTGGTACCCATAGGGTCCCCCAGGCTTCACCAGAGAGATCCCTGAATGCAGAGTCAGGAATAAGCCCTGAAAACTACCAGGGGTGGTCCCAAATACACACACACACACACACACACACACACACACACACACACACACCCCAATTGAAAAATACTCGACAACAATGAAAACCCAAGCCACATGTTGCAAACACTGCTCAGTGGCGGGGTTCTGAGAAATGTGCCTATAAGATGATTTTGTCCTTGGGTTAAATCTAGCATCAGAGAAAAACAATAGTACAGAGGGGAGGGCGCTTGCCTTGCATGTGGCTGATCTTGGTTCAGTACCCGACATCCTACAAAGACCCTCGATCTTTGTGGGAGTGACCACTGAGTACAGAGTTAGGAGTAAGCCCTGAGAGGTGGCCCAAACCCCAGCCCCCGCTCAAAATGCTTTTAAAAAAATCTCGTGTGGAGTCACATGACCTTAGATAACCCTAGAAGCAATCTCATCACACCACAGGCCCACTGGACCTGGGGCATTAGTATGGTCGCTTGCAGACTGACACATTTTAATATTTTATTTGTACTCTTTCTTTTTTGTTTTGGGGCCACACCTGAGAGTGCTCAGGGCAGACTCCTGACTCTGTGCTCAAGAATCACTCCTAGTGGGTTCTGGGGACTATATGGGATGCTAGGGATCGAACCCACATCAGTTGTCTGCAAGATAAGCCCCCTCCCCACTGTACTCTCTTCTGCCCCCGACACATTTTTAAGTGTGTGAGATTATGCTGATTTCATTGTCAAAAAAATGCACAATCTGAAGCTGGAGCAATAGTCCAGCAGGGAGGGCACTTACCTTGCATATGGCTATCCCAGGTTCGATTCTCAGCACCCTCTGTGGTCCTCCGAATCTACCTAGAATGATCCTTGAGCACTTAGCCAGGAGTAAGCCCTGAGCATCACCAGGTGTGGCTGAAAAAAAAAAGAACATCAACAAAGAGCAGAGCAAGTGAGCAAATTGGCTCAGGTTGCTTGGACAGAAACAGGATTACAGAAACAGTAAATGTCTGTATAAAACTTACGAAACATCACTGACTGTACATCGATTGGAAATTTGAAGAACAGACTCACAAAGCCACATGTGGGACCAGAAAGATAGTACAGGGATTAATAAACTGTTAAATAAGTTATAAAATGCAAAGAACTTGTTGATTGGATAAGCTTAAATTGATTAGATTACAAAATGTTTTAGAAAATGCTTGGTTTAAAAAAAGACCATTTCAAAATTCTAATCAATTATCAAAATTTAGAAATGTTCAAAGTTGCCCAGAAGAGGTGACAGACTTTTTTTTTTTTGTAGGCCAGGAGATAAACGATAGAGGAATACCTTCTACCCAGTCATCTCCACCAGCTCGTGTCTTACCATCCCAAAGTTATGGTCTGATTTTTATTTTTTTTTACTTTTTTGCTTTTTGGGTCACACCCAGTGATGCTCAGGGGTTACTCCTGGCTCTGCACTCAGGAATTACTCCTCGAAGTGCTTGGGGGACTATATGGGATGCCAGGGATTGAACCCTGGTTGGCCATGTGCTAGGCAAATGTCTTACCCACTGTGCTATCTCTCCAGTCCCACAGCCAGATTTTTAAAGATCAAAGTAAACACAAGTTTTCTCCCATTTGTAATTACAATTCTTAGGCACTTTTCTGTAGTCAGATGACTGATTATATAGCTCGGAACTGGGGTAGTACAACAAAATACTCAACTCTTTCACGCTTTGATAAATAGTGAGGGCAAAAGCTATCACCCCCAAGTGGTCTGAGCACTTTAGGTAGGGACCACCTACTGATTTGCTGATTTAAAAAGCCACAGCTTGGGACCAGAGTGATAGTACTGCGGGAAGGGTGTGTTTGCCTTATACACAGCAGTCTGGGTTTGATCCCTGGCATCTCAAATGGTTCCCCTAGGACCACCAGGAGTGATTGCTGAGTGCAGAACCAAGAGTAACCCCTGGGCATCGCTGGGTGTGACCCCAAAAGCCATCTTTGTTCTGGGTGGCTTGGGGCTGGGCTCGGGGGATCACATTCTTTCCTACGTGAGTCTCATTTTCCGACTGCCAAGCTTCCCAGTGCCACTCTCTCTCATCTCCTGAGAATTCTTTTCTGCTGCAAAAACAAAAGACCCTGGAGCTGGGCTGGTGGTTTCCTGGGAATCTGGCTGTTTCCTGCAAGGACTATGACACCAGCCGGAGAATCCCAGCTCCCTGAAAACCCCCACGGCACACAGGTCGAGCAGCTCGGAGGCTGCCTCAGTTAGGCTGGCAGGCCCTATGTCCACACTGGGCAGGAGAACTCAGAGCCTTGAGCATTGACAGTATTTCCCATCCATCCCCACTGATATTCTCTGTTCGTTTTTTCCCCCCCACTTCATTGTGTGTGTGTGTGTGTGTGTGTGTGTGTGTGTGTGTGTGTGTGGCATGCTCAGGCCTTATTTCTGGCTCTGTGCTCAGGATCACTCCAGGCAGTGCTTGGGGGACCATATGGGGTGCTGGGGATTGAACAGGGGTTGACTATGAACAAGGCAATCACGTTAACTAACCCCTGTATTCTCTATTTCTGAATCTCCACTATATATGTAGGGTTTTTTTTGGGGGGGGGAGCACACATCAGCAATGCTTAGGGGTTACTCCTGGCTCTGCACTTAGGAATCATCCCTGGTAGTGCTTGGGGGACTATATCCGATGCTGGGGATTGAATCCTGGTCGACTGTGTGCAAGACAAACACCCTGCCTGTTGTAATTTGCTCTGGCCTTCCACTTCAAGTATTTTTATTAAGGCTGGAGAGCTTGCTCAAGGGGCTTGAATACATGCTTTGCATGCAGAAATTGAATAGATTTGGATGTTTTTGTTTGTTTTTGAGCCACACCCATTGTGCTCAGGTTACTCCTGGCTTGCAGTAGGGATCACGCCTGGAAGGCTCAGGGGACTACATGGGGTGTCAGGATTAAAGCCATGTCAGACGTGTGCAAGGCAAACACCCTATGTTCTGTATTCTCTCTCTGGCCTCAAGATTTCGATTTGATTCCTGATCACTGTGCTGAGAATAGGTTCTGCTAAGTATGAGTTCCCCTTTAATTTCCAAAATTAAATCAAAGAGGTTTTCTTTTCTGTTTTTTTTTTTTAACACCCTATGTTCTGTATTCTCTCTCTGGCCTCAAGGTTTCGATTTGATTCCTGATCACTGTGCTGAGAATAGGTTCTGCTTAGTATGAGTTCCCCTTTAATTTCCAAAATTAAATCAAAGAGGTTTTCTTTTCTGTTTTTTTTTTCTTTCTTTTGCCACACTCAGTGATGCTCAGGGATTTCTTCTGACTTGAATTACTCCTGGTGGTATTCGGGGACCAAATGGGATGTTAGGGAATCGAACTCTGGTTCGCCACGTGCAAGGCTGTATTATCACTCTGACCCCTGTTTTGGTTTGTTTTTTGGTCTGTTAGTTCAGTTCCTTTGGTTCCACACATGAATGCAATCAGACAATGCTGCCTTCCTCCATCTGCCATGTTTTGCCAAACATAACAGAGTCTTGCCGCAAGTCAGAACCATGAGCTCTCCCTCACACCTGCGAGGTGGCGGTTCTCCAAAGGCAAGAAACAACTAGTGTGGCTAGTTGGAGAGAAGGAAAATCTGGGAATGTGAGTTGGGACAGACCCTGGCAAACAGGGTGAAGAGGTCTCCAGAAATTGAATAGAAAGCCTGAACAGTACAACGATCCTACTGGGGTGTTTGTCCATAGATGTGAAAACACTAATTTGAACCACTTGCTCATGGCAGTGTGTGTGTGTGTGTGTGTGTGTGTGTGTGTGTGTGTGTGTGTGTAGGGGGTGTCATACCAAGCAATGCTGAGGGGTCACTCAAGG
>JAOXYA010059524.1:0-11924 GCA_028565675.1 Sorex palustris | reverse complement strand
CTACCTTAGTTTATAATGGGCCCCAGGCAATGAATTGGTTGGGTTCCTGAAGTTATCTGAAAGAAAAGATCAGATGGGTTAGACTGAGGGATATCACTTTGAAATTTTTGTCTCACTTGCCCATCCTAAGAGAAAGATCATCCTTAGCTCAATGCTAGAAGTTTTCTGTTTTCCAGATGTTTTTCTGGGTCATTTTCCATTGTCTGTGCCCTGGCAGGGAGTGGCAGCCAAGGTCACTGAAGTCCTGCTGTTCTTTGACACTTTTCTGGATTTAGGATTATGTGTGATTGTGTTGATAACATTTCATAACCTTGGAATATTTTGTCAGGCTGGAAGAGAAGTTTCTCAAAAGTAGTGAGAAGTGACTAATACAACTAGACTCTACCTTCTTATTTTGCATGTGAAGAAATGCATGATTAAAGAACATCCTCAAGTTCCTCAAATCACAGAAATAAGCAGGAACATGTAAGCAAAACTAGTTTTTTGACTCTTTAAAGTCCTTGAACCTTGCAAGTATTCCTTATACTTTCTTTTAAATCTTTTAAATCTTATTACATATTATTGAGCACATACTATGTGCCATACATTTTGTTAAAACTTTGATATCATCATTTAATTCACTTGATGACCTCATGAGATAGAGACCATCACCATCTCTCTTTTTTTAGATGAGAAACTGAAGGTCAGAGAAATAGTCAGCCATGAGGGGCGATGTGAGTAGGAAGCTGCAAAGCCAGACTTTGAATCTGATTCTGTCTGACTCTATCTGTCCAAGTAGGAAGGATATCTTTAAAATCACTTACTAAAAATAACTGGCATCATCAACAAAAATAGGTAAATTTGTATTTGAAAAATTATTATATATATACACTTTGGAAAACATGCATTTACAAATTGATAGTATGGACATACTTATCACATGTGACAGTGGGTTTTAGAACTTAGTATCAGGTGACTGGAAAGAAGGGTACATAGGTGAGAAAGGCAGTGCCTTGTGCGTTACTCAATGGAGTAAATTTTAGAAAATTTTCAGGCCTCAGATACAATCTAACAATTCATTAACCTACGCGTTTAAAGTCAAATATCTGATTAGTTTATTAGTCTCAGTAAAATAACTTAGAACATAGGCACTTCCTGAAAAATTTCCTACTTGCACTGGGATTCCTGGAGCACTCTGAAAAAAGCCATGTGTAAACAAGCTGTACCTGCTGATAGACCCTGGATATATTTTGTATGTCTTTCTACTCACCTTATGTCCTGCTCAGTGCCTGGGCTTCATGTGCGTTAAACTGTGGTAGAGTGGGGCAGGACAGGGCAGAAGAATATATTATGTGTGAGTGTAAGATAATAAAAGAATATCTTATGTTTGTGTGTAAGATTATATAAGAATATACATTTTTCCTATTCAAGAGAGAGGATGTGGGCCTCTTTGAATGAAAGAGAGAGATGAGCATGCAGGTTGAGATGTGGGTGAACACAGGGTAGAAATGCATCTATATGGGTTTATTTTGTTAGGAACTCTTTGGGTCTTTTGAATCTGATGAGTTTTTCTTTCCTTCTGTTGGGGGAATATTTGGCTATTATTTTTTCACATTGGGTTTCAACTTTCTTGGTTCTCCTTCTGAGATCTCTATTATGTGGAGATTGTTCTTAATATTATTTCATAATACCAGTAACAATGATGGGTCTCATTCTCCTAACCCTGAAAGGGTCTTGAATATGGCACTTTAAAATCTCAAGGTTAGGATGAAGCAGACGTTACTGGTGCCTGCTCATAAGGTGGTTATGCTATATTGACTATTCATTTTTCCCTTTGGCCAGACTGATTGGGTGTTTTCCACTTCTTGCATTCTAACTCATTGATTCTATTAACTGCTTCATCCTGTCAATTTTGCATTCCTCTATTGTATTTTTTAATCCACTATTTTATTCTTCAGTTCTATTATTTCTGTTTGAAATTTTCTCATAATTTATTTAACTTTGCTGTACTTCTCATAATTTCCATAGTGTTCTTTTTTTAACAAAAGTTGTTAGGACTAGTGAACTGAGATATTCTCCAGGAAAGTTGCATCATTCTGCTTAATTTTTTTTTATAATGTCTGGTTTTATTTAAACTTTTGTGGTCTCTTCCTTTGTCTCCTCATTTTGTTTGAATCTATATATTAATCTGTATGGGATGAACTAAATACAATTTTCCTAATTTTATTTGTTGGATTTCTATTAAGATTATAGTGTGGGATATAATACTATGTTGTCCGCTAAGGCCACTGGAGGATCTGTTATTTTATAAATAAATGATTCTGCATCTGCTCAGATAATGGGAGCTCTAGTGCTCGAACAGGGTAGGATACAGGGACCTGGAAAGCAAAGAGGCTGCAGCTAAACAGTATCAAACTTTAAGCCTACAAGTTGAGGACCAGATTTACAACCACCCTTTGGTCTAGGGCAGTTCCAATTATCAGAGCTTTCCCAGAAGCTCAGGCTAACCACTCAAGAGTAGTCAAGTTCTGGTCTGCAGATTCTGTGACCTCTGTTTTATCCAGGAGTAAAGGCAGAAGCAAAATGATCTGGGGCTACAGGTTCAGTCTATGAAAAGACTAAAATCCCAGTAGTGGCCATAGACAGTTGAGAGCATCTGTGGGTGTTGTCCATAAAAAACTGCCTTTCTTGCAGAACCTCTCATAGGATTGTGCTTGTGGAAAGGGACTATGAAAAAGAGGGAGCAACGATTGGGGTTTGTTCCTAGAAATTTCTAAGAACAGATTTTCCAGGTGATACAAGGTCCTGCTACAGGGACCTGGGTGCCTTAAACTCTGACTAGAGGCAGCAAGTGCCTTGGGTGACTGAAATCTCATTAATGATCCCACGCAGGGATAGGGTAGTAGTTTTGAACCTCACAGGGGTCAGTTGTAGAGAGGAGTCTACTGTAAGAGTAGACCTTGCTCCATTCCTAACAAGTCCACTAATGTGGACTCTTCCTTAAGGCCTTGAATTCCAGGTGCTGCAGGTGCTACACTTCAGGATTATAGATTCAAGCTGTCAGCCACTCTCTTGGACAAGACTTGACCCATTATTCTAAGGTTGTCTAATGGCTTTAAGTATCTTTAGTAGCAGGAATGTGGGGTGCTTAACCCTCCAGACCTGACTCCTTGACTGTTTCCTAATGTTTGTTATCTGCCCCGTTAGTGCTCAGTCAGCTTCTTTCCCCCCTCAGTAGTCTATTGAGCTCCAGAGGATTCCCTTTTGTTTTCCACACTCAGTTGTTGTGTGCACTTCTCTCATTAATGCTGTCCTCGGGTACTATGAGCGTGGGCACTTTAATTACACAGACACACATACACACACACACACACACACACACTAAAAGAAAAGAAAGACTCTGGGTCAAAATATAGTACAACGGTACTGTACTGACCTCAGTTCAGTCCCTGCTACCATTTCCTGAGAAGCACTAAGTATGATCCCTGAGCAAAGATTTATTTAGGAGTAAATCCTTAGTACCAATGGGTGAGCCCCCCCAATACTACGCTACAAAAAGAAAAAAGAAAAGAGTTAAAGAAAAGCTCCATTTAGAAGCCCCCTCAGTCTTGGGTCACAGTTTCCCAGTTGGAGTCCCAGGTGAAATTATTAATAGTTTTTCCTGCATTTTCTTGTATATTAAAAAAAATTCTTTTCTTATATTTTCTGTAGTTTCTTCCCCCTGTGAAGATACTGTTTCATTGGTTCAATTTTTTCAGGTACTGTCTGTTGTTTTTACATTTACTTTATTTTGCTATACATGTGGGAAGGAGATAAGCCAGTTATTTTTATGAATTTGCCATTTTGGTGAAATTCTGTAGCCATTTTGAAAAATGCTATTTGCCTCAAATTAATTCTAATACATTAGTTTTCTCTTTATTGATTTATGCATTTTGCACTGATACTAAAAGATTGTTGCTTATCCCAACGCTACAAAGATATTCATTTACCCCTTAAAAGTGATGTTATACTAGTTTTTAATGTTTAAACCTGTTATTACCTTCCTTGAATGAAATTGTCTCTTTAGGAATAAGGTAGGTGTTGAGGTTTGCTTTTTTTGCATAAAGGTACCCAGCTGATCCCATACTGGCTGCTAGAAATCTTTACTTTTAAACAAAAGTTCAAATTGATGGACCTTACATGCATGATTTAATTTATGTGTTTATTGATCTATTTGTCTGGTATAACCTCAACATCAAATGATAACTTTATGTCACTGTCACTGTCCTCCCGTTGTTCATCGATTTTCTCGAGCGGGCCCAGTAATGTCTCCATTATGAGACTTTGTTGTTACTGTGTTTGGCATATTGAATATGTCACGGGGAGCTTGCCAGGCTTTGCCGTGCGGGCGAGATACTCTCGGTAGCTTGGTATTGCTGTGCTATTGCTCCAGCCCAAAGAAAGCCCAAAGAAAGGGACAGCAAAGAAATTTTCAAATGTTACTTCTCATCCCCTTCCACAAATCTTCTCTCTGGAAAGGGTTCATTAAACTCGCCTTGACGCGAACTGCTGGGACTGGAGTCCATGTTGCCCACCAGGAAGTGAGGCCCTGGGCAAGAGAGCAGGGGGCTAGTTCATATGCTCACCTTGCATGCCTGCGACCCTCGCTCAGTCCCTGGCACTGCATGTGGTTCCCAGAGCACCACTAGGAGAGATCCCTGAGCACAGAGCCAGGAGTAAGGCCACCCAAGCAGCGCTGGGTGTAATGCACCCACCCCTAAAAATGCAAGCAAGTTCCTCCCCAATGGCTTGATGGAGTCCGTGGGGGAGTCTTGGACACCCCTGGTCCCAAGAGGCACGGCCGGCAGGGTGGTGCCCAGGGGAGGAATCCCTCACGGGGTGTGCAGGATTCTCAGTTTCCATGGTCGGATCCCAACCAGGCCGTGAGCTGCTGCTGCTGACCTTAGCACCTTATAAGCTTACTTCCTTATGTTCTCTAACAACGGGAAATTGGTGGCATTGCGGAGGGCGGGGGAGGGTCCCCCACCCCTTCGTGTATCTACATAATAAGCATTAGATTGCAAGTTTAATGAATCAAAAGGACACCACTGTGTAGGACAATTATAGCAATTCCAGAAACAGCCCAGCCTTGGGCTTACCTAGAGTCCCTCTAAGGGCCTTTTAAGAGGGACATTTAGCGCCCTCTAGTGACAGAAATTCATGCCGTTCAAAGCAGCGTTCCCTTGGAAGCTTGAGACTAAACGGTTCTGGACCAAGGGGTGGGAGCTTCCTAAAAGAACATAGGCAGCATGGTTTGTGTAACTCTAAGCAGCCATGACGAACCCCCCAGCCAGGCCAACTGAGGCTTGTCTTCTGGTCTGTCACAGACAATCACTTGGGGAGAATGTTTCTGCTTTGACTGTCCCCCTCCTCACTTCCCCCGGCAACCCCTCTCTCCCAGCCCTGCAGCTTTCCACAAAGTGAGTGCGGGCACTCTAGGGGAAAAGGCAGCTCAGATAGAGAAGGGAGCACCTAATAAATGGTGTTGGGAAGATCCGCCCAGAATGGAAGATGCATGCTGAAAGTAGACTCTAGACCAAACATGATTGCCACTCAATCCCTCTTTTGCAAACCACAGCACCCAAAGGGAGAGAGAGAACAAAAAGGAATGCCCTGCCACAGAGGCAGGGTGGGATGGGGGGGATGCGGGGGAGGGATACTGGGAACCGTGGTGGTGGGAAATGGGCACTGGTGGAGGGACAGGTGCTCGATCATTGTATAACTGAAACCCAAGACACAAAAATTTGTAAGTCTACAATTGTACCTCATGGTGTTTCGCTAATAAAAATTTTTAAAAAAGCAACAACATGAGTGCGGAGACTTGTATGGGTTGGATAGAAAAGCGTCAGGCGAGAGGACAGTGGGGAGGGTTACATACTGCCTTGGCGCCAGCAGACCTGGGTTTGAGCCCACATCCCATATGGTCCCCCAAGCACTGCCAGGAGTCACTCCTGAGAGTGGGACTGTTGGCTGTGCCCCCCAATCCAAACCGAAGCAAAACAGATACAAAAGCTTTGAGTTAACATCAGTACAGCCCATTTGAATTAAATCGGGTGCACTTAAGCAGAATGAAACACATTTTCCTGAGGGTGGGCTGGAAAAGAACACGCCTGACTCGGCTTGCAATGCACTTCATAGCTGGACAGAGACGGGTCCTCTGGACCCTGCAGGGGGTGAAGATAAAGTGCAGGGGTGGGCAGTCAGGGGGAAGAACAGGGAGAGGGCTGTGCAGGGAGGAGACTGGGAGAGGGGAGGGTGTACAGGCCACTGTGGAATGGGTGCAATGGGGAGAGGGAGCAACAGAGAGGATATTATGCCCAGATGAGACTGTAGACAGACTCTATCACAGAGCTGCTGCAGTGTAGACAGAGTGTTGTGTAGTAGGGTCCAGTGTAGACGGGCATAGTGTAGACAGGGTGTTGTGTAGAGATGGTCCAGTGTAGACAAGGTAGTGCAGGCTGGATTTCGTGTAGTAGGGTCCAGTGTAGACAGGGCAGTGTAGGCTGGGTGTTGTGTAGTAGGGTTCAGTGTAGACAGGACAGTGTAGGGTGGGTACTGTGTAGTAGGGTTCAGTGTAGGCAGGACAGTGTAGGCTGGGTGCTGTGCAGTAGGGTTCAGTGTAGACAGGGAAGTGTAGCCTGGGTGTTGTGTAGTAGGGTCCAGTGTAGATAGGGCAGTGTAGGCTGGATGTTGCATAGTAGGGTCCAGTGTAGACTGGCTAGTGTAGACAGGGTGTTGTATAGTAGGGTCCAGTGTAGACAGGGCAGTGTAGGCTGGGTGTTGTGTAGTAGGGGCCAATGTAGACAGGACATGATGTAGGCTCAGTGCTATGTAGAGAAGGTCCAGTGTAGACAGGGCACAGTGTAGACAGGGTGCTGTGTATTGAGGGTCCAGTGTAGACAGGGCAGTGTAGGCTGGATGGTGTGTAGTAGGGTTCAGTCTAGGATACCGTGTAGGGTGATCAGTGTAGACCATCTACAGTATAGAGTGGGAACATGCAGATGTTTGCAGTGTAGACAGTGCAATGCAAGGAGGATTCCGTGTCACCGCCACCACAGGGGCCAGACCCCTCTGTTCCCCTTCCTGCGAGCCACCTCCTCTGCAGACAGAGATGCAGTTTCTTCCTCTGCCTAGCAGCTGCACGTGATACAGTTTAGGGATACCTGTTTCTACCAAGAAACACAGAAACCCGCTGTGTCTCATAGAAACAAAGAGCCCATCTCAATCTCAGGCTTCCCCTGCCCCCTCCCTGGGACCCCATCTGGCAGTGCTCAGGGCTCAGAGCTCACATAGGGGCCAGAAGTCACCCTGAGTCCTGGCCTCCTGCACCCCAAACTCCTCCTCTGAGGCTGACTGTGTTCTCAGGCTGGGAACTTCCATCCTCCGGGAGCCCCAGGGTGCCAGTTTTGCCCTTCGTATACGAAGTCCTGGACAAAGCAAGTACAGATCAAGACCCCCAATCAAGACACCTCATAGCCTACAGGTGGGACCAGCTTACAAACATGGATAGCTTTGACAAGGGGTCACACTGGCGTTCCTTCCAACAGCCCAAGAGAACTTCAGGGGCCTCGGACGAGGACTCAGAGTATTCGGGACAGTTTTCAGATGTGAGGAGGAGTCATTGCTGACAAACAGAGACCACCCTGCAGGGCCCAGGATCACCTGCTGGGCGTGTGTGTGCTGATGCCCGCTCACTGGGAGAAGGGCCTGGACACGCCTCCAACGGCTCACAAGTTCTATTTGGAAATCCGATCATTGAAACAGGAAATTTGAAAGTTGGCATAAGCTAAATCATTGTGTCAGAATAATTGCTCTGAGGATGTTCTTTGCCCTTGGCTTTTGTTTTCTCAGCGTCCTCTCAGCAATGGTGGTATTTCAGCTCCCTGAAACTGCTCTCCATTCTGGGCTGAGGTGGGGGTCAGAGCAGAGAGTTGGTGATTTTTTTAATTGTGCTGATGAAATGGGGGCCCCTGAAACCGTGGCTCCACTGGGGCCCACGGACCTGAGCCGACAGGGGCTTCAAAATGAAGGAAATTGCGACTGGGTGTTGAGAAGTCAAGGATTTTAGTTTGCGACCACAGTTTCCTCAGGGTAGATTAGTTCAGCCTCACGAATTATCCAGCCCTCCGAGAGCGTGTTGAAACAATAGTTATTTGAATTGTAATTGGATTATTTCTTAATGTGTTGCTAGAGGGTGTTACGCACACGAGCACACACACACACACACATGCATGAACGCATGAACGCATGCATGCACAGTCCATAGAAATTCAGGCTTTCACAGGAGATGGTGACCTTGAGGGCTGAAGGCTTCTGCCATTCCTGCTCATAAATGAATACTCCCAGGGAGCAGGGCTGGAAAAGTCCCACCTTGGGACGGAGTTTTCCATTGTGAGGAGTCGGCCCTGGCTCCTTATCTCCCCTCCCAGGCGTGTCCCTGGCAGCAGTCCGAGGGACATCCTCCTTACCAGGCTTCTCTTGAATAATCCGGACTCGCTGCGTTTCATGATCTCTGTGTCACCCCCGTCAGGACAATACGCAGTGTGTGCTGCCTCCGTTGTGGGCCTGGAAAGGGTCCCGGTTCTGTGTTTCATGTGTGTGGAATTTGAGTCTTGCTCGCCCAGACTTCCTGAAGGCTCAGATGCCCGGTCACTGGATGGCGCTCCGTCATCCTCGTTCCCCAGTGCCTGGGCTGGAAAAGCTGCTTGGGTTCCTCTGGCTGTTAGGATACAGCGTCCATCCGTCTCTAAGGCAGTCATTGTGTTCTAGGATTTAGAATGACTGGCCAGGTGACCAGAGAGAGGATCGCCCCAAAATACGTGAAGAGAAGAGTGCTTGCTCAGCCGGTGGGAGCTCCAGATCTTCCAAGGGGATGTGTCTCTTGGCATGCCTGTGAGGGAAGCCAGACTGTGTGCTCGAGTCTCTGCAGAGGGCGCAGTGCAGAGATTACATGGCGCTTATGTAGCTTCCATTGTATGTTTATAGTAAATGTTTCGAAAGTATACATGAACCAAGGTGAAGAGGTGGAGGCGAATCCACAGAGCGTCCTGTCGTGTTCTGTCACCATTATTATGGGATGGAGCACCAGCTTTCTAATTTGCTCTTTTTGCTTCTAAAGGATCCGTGATGAGCAGATTTTCCTTTAGAAGCTGATTTTCATCTCAGCAGGCATCAGGTGCTCACAATTTCCCCTAGCAAGTATTCATCTTCCAGCCCTTTCCTGCCCTGTGTTCTGAGACGATGCGTCTTTCGGCAGCTGAATGTTTAACACAGGGCTCGAGAACGGAGCCCAGAAATCTCGAGAAATCTGTTGTGTTTCTGCTGAAACGCATGCCCTATCCTCTCTTGAGAGGCTCCTGGAGCTGTCTAACTTTTTGGTGCTAATGTTGGAGCCCAGGGCCCCCCAGATGCAAGGCCAGTGCCCTCCCACAGCCCGGCTTTTCTGCTAGAACAACAACGCCCTCAGCTACCACACCGTCCACCTTCACCTGTCCTCTACATAGGACACAGAGGGAGGCCAGTGAGAGGGAGAGTGGGGGATTGGTCACTCTTGGGGAGCAGATGACAGGGCTCCTCAGAGCCTCACTGACAGGGCGGAGTCTGTTTCCCAGGCTTCTTTCCTTTCCCTGGGAGTGAGGCACAGAGTGACTTACAGTAAGGGTCCGAGGGGACTCTCTGTATCCATGGCAGCCTGGTACCAGAGGAAGCCGTTGTCCAGAGTACCCCTGGGGTAGGGCCTACTGGTTGTGTTCCACCCCCAGATTGGCTATGAGTAGTCTGGGCTGAGATCATATTTACCAGGGGCTGTTTGATGTGTGTATGTGTGTGTGTGTGTGTGTGTGTGTGTGTGTGTGTAGTAATATCTGTGTTTTGGGTTGACTCCTCCCTTGGGGAAATGATTTCTGCACTACTGTGTTCCAATGAATACATCTGTCTTTGGCCTGAATCGCCCCTAAAATAGAACAAAGCAAAACCTAACAATGGACAACCCTTGCGTTAACTCCTCCTTGAATCCTGGGCTTGGAGATGTCATCATGCTTCTGTAGACATTGGAAAGAAAAGAGAAACCAGCCAAGCATCTTGTCATGAGGGATGACAAGGGTTCACCTCTCAGAATTGTGTTCACAGCGTTCACCTCTCATCTCAAAGCTGGCTTTATATTAGGTCATTTTCCGTGTTCATATATGTTTTTCAAGGATGGGAGTGTGGTACAGAGACAAGAGGACTGATAGGTAGCAAGGTACAGAGCCATCCTGGGTTCCGTCCCTGACATGGCATATTGGCCCCCGAACATGGCCAGGAGTGACTCCTGAGAGAGGGGGAGAGGGAGAGGGAGAGAGAAGGAGAGAGAGAGGGAGAGAGAGGGAGAGAAAAAGAGAAAGAGAGAGAGAGACAGAGGGAGAGAGGGAGAGAGAGGGAGGAAGGAAGGGAGAGAGAGAGAGAGAAGGAAAGTCCCTGCCATAGGACCATCGAGACAGGCTGGGGGAGGGGGTGGCAGGAGGGAACCTGGGGTTATTGGTGATGGGAAATGGATACTGGTGAAGGCTCAGGTGTTAGATTATCATATGACTGAAACCTGATCATGAACAGCTTTGTAACTGTGTATCTCAGACACTCAATTAAAAAAATTAAACAAAATAAAAAGAACAGTGATTCCTGAGCACCATGGAATGTGGCCTCCCAAACAGACATTCCCCAAAGTAACCCAGAATATATGTCTTTTTCACAACAAATTTTAAAAAAGAGGAGTGAATAAAGTTTCTGAGATTCAGCTACATCAATACCAATTAATAATCAAGCTCTGTATTACTCTTGTGAACATTTTGAGAGAAAAAAATGTGATTGCTTCTTGAGAGCTTCTATAATGCAAATAGAATCTTTAGACTCCATTGTTGCACTGATGATTCACTGGTAAAAAGCAAGGAACTTTTCTTTGGCCTTCATTATCAGCACATTTCCAGCCTGATTTGCTTTAGATGATGTAAGTTCTACTGAACCTGTACTGTGACTTTTCATATCAGGAAAGAATAAATAATGAGAAAAAGACAAATATAGAAAATGGGGGACATAAAAAAGTGAAATATACTAAGAATTAAAAAAAAACCCAGTAACAACTAAAACCCTTAGGCATGAGACTTAGCACAATGGTTAAGGCACTTGCCTTGCTCAAGACCCACCTGACCCCATATATGGTATATTGTCCTTGGAGCAACTTCAGGATTAAAATCTGAGCATCATTTCTTGTGGCCCCCTAAGAAAAACAAACAAAACAAAAAAGATGCAAAGCCTGTGATGTTTTATACTTTAGACTGAAAATACTTAAAATTCTGTAGGACAATAGTACTTCCCTGACTCTTAAATATCTTTTGCCATACATTAAAAGAACATTCGTTATAGTATCAGAAATAGAACCTGTTTGATTTATTTTAAGCTTCCTACAGCCTATACCAAGAAAGACAAGATTCTATACAACAATGCCCTTATATGGTAATCTTTACTACAAACACCCATTTGGCAACGTTAACATTTGTCAGTTCAATCATTTAACACATCTTGTGCCCATTACCAGACAATTTCAGTAAATTTGAGTAATATTCATTCATCCCAGACCATGTAAGTTTGGACAGAAATCACAAGCCAGATTCTTATTTTACTGTGTAACTCCCATTTTTGCAAGTGCTAATGTAAAGTTGTGACAACCTGTCATAAACACATGAATCTAGAATAGCCACAAGCAGTACTCATAGCTTCTATACCCAATGATATCACCAAATATAGGATTTATTTTTACATCCTGAGTATCTGGACATTACATAAACTATATATAATTATAGGTAAAGGCCCTCCCGTTGATCATCGATTTGCTCGAGCGGGCCCAGTAACATCTCCATTGGAGACTTTGTTGT
>JAOXYA010059506.1:0-11924 GCA_028565675.1 Sorex palustris | reverse complement strand
CACAGTAACAACAAGTCTCACAATGGAGACGTTACTGGGCCCGCTCGAGCAAATCGATGACCAACGGGAGGACAGTGACAGTGACAGTGACGTGTTTAGGTGTGTCCTTACATATTTGTGGCTGCTGGGTCGCACTCGGTGGCTGTGCCTCTGCTCTGGGTTCCATCTGGAACACTGAATGATTAGTCATATGTGAGATGAAATGCATGATTAGTCATATGTGCCATTAAGTTCCCTTGATTAATTAAAGGCCATTAATCCCTGTACTCTCGCTCTTGGGCCTTTCCCCCCTAAACGCCCCGGATGAAAATGTTTCTTAGGAAAATGTGTACTCTTTAGAAATCTATCAAAAGCAGTACATGGGGCTGGAGTGATAGCACAGCGGTTAGGGCGTTTGCCTGGCACGCGGCCGACCCGGGTTCGATTCCCAGCATCCCACAGGGTCCCCCGACCACCGCCAGGAGTAATTCCTGAGTGCAGAGCCAGAAGGAGCCCCTGAGCATTGCCAGGTGTGACCCAATAAGCTAAAAAAACAAAACAAAACAAAACAAAACAGAAACACCTACAACAACAACAAAAAAGCAATGCGTTCTTCTTTTTTTTAAAAAAAACAAAACCAAAAACTGGAGCCTGAACTCAGAACTTTAGATGTGCAGAGCACATGCTCTACCGTGGAGCTATGTTACCTGAAAAGCTGCAAATCCGGGGGCTTTGGAAGGAAGTTGGGCCACACCCAGCTGTGTTCAGGGCTTACTTCTGGCGGTGCTCAGGGGTCACTCCTGGCTGTGGTCCCAGGGATCAAACCTGGGTCTCCGCTTGCAGGCAAGGTGGCTCTGTTCACCTCTGTATTGTCTCTCAGACCCCCCAAAGCTCCTCTTCCTCCTCGCCCGCGGATACTGCTAGGACCTTTCCCTGTAGGGGCCAAGGAACGGACGGAACCTGGGATGACCCTTGCCTGTTCTTGCTTTCCAGGTGCCCATCCTGAGCAAAAAGGAAGATGTGTTCGTGTACTTGGCCAGGTACTCGGTGCCCGTGGTGCGGGCCACGTGGCTGATCAAGATGACCTGCGCCTACTACTCGGCCGTCTCCGAGGCCAAGCTCAAGAAGCGCCAGGCCATCGACCCCAACCTGGGTGAGCCCCAGGCGCGGGCCCTGCTCCGTGCCTGCCTGCTGGCGGGATTGTCCCCGCCGGGCCCTGGACTTGAGTTTCGACAGTGACGCCGGGGCCCTACGCGGCGGATTCGGGGCCCTTGCGCCACACCCCGGCTCTGACTACAGGCAGGGGGACAGCAGCGGGTGCTGTGGGGCTGTGCCCCCCCCCCCCGTGAGCGAGTGCATCTCACTTGGGGTCCCCCCGGCTTACGCTTATCCTGGCCTCAAGTTCCAGGTGGTGACTTGTCCGGTCCTTCTTCTGGATGGAAGACCCTGTATGTGGCTGCTGGGTGGCCACCACCATCCCAGATGTTGGGGTCCCACCAGTGCCTGATCCCATTCCCCCTGCTTCTCCCCACCCCCCACCGCTCCTCCAGGCTGTGTGCGGGTCCCGACTTTTCCAGAGGCCTCTGGGCGCGCCACTCAGGGCCCTGCTGCGTGGGACCGTCTGCATGCAGGGCTTGGCTCTGGCCAGGCAGAGCCTCCTGGAGTTTGTCCTGGCTTTGCTGCCGCCGCCGCCACTGTGGAAAGCGTTTCGGCACGTGTCGTCATTCTCCCCTCTCCCCTTCCCTCTGTGACTGCCGTGCCAATTCCCTGTTGCGGGTAGGGGGTGCCCACATGCTCGATTGTGGGGCTCACTGGGGGTCACATGTGCCGGCGGGCCCTAGGCTACATCCCTCGGGCAGAACTGTACTTTGTTTTTGCTCCGCTTGTGACAGTGCTCAGGGTTGCTCCTGGCTCTGCGCTCAGGGGTCACTGCTGGTGGGCTCCGGGGACCTTACAGGGTGCCGGGGATGGAACCAGGCTCGGCCATGTGCAAGGCTAGTGCCCAGAGCTGCTTTTTCTGTTTTGTTTTGTTTTCAGACAATTTATGGAAGAGTTATCTATTTCCCAAGTTTTGTAAAAAAGTATGCTTGTATTTAATCACAGCCTGGGCGGTGGGTGGGTGGGTGGGTGGGCACAGGCCGGGGCTTTGATGAACCACCCAAGGTGGAGACTCAGAACAGGGCCTCGCTGCTCGCGTTAGTTTGGCCAGTACCTCTGTATGTCAATCCTGCCAGGAGAATGTGTCTCGGAGGACGCCAAACTGCATTGTGTGGGTGTGCAGATGGCCGGGGGTGGGGGTGGGAGGAAGGGGAGGACCCACGGGAACCACAGCTGGCTGCATGCTCTTCCACGGTGCTCCCAGACTCTGCCCGGGGTCCTCCCCCGCCTGTCATTTACTGAGGAAAACCAAGAGGGATGCCTGTCCCTGTCTTCTCCTCCGCCTCTCCCCAGCATCTCCCTTGGTCGTTGAGCTGACTGAGGATGCTGGGGCTGGGGTGACATCCGGGCAGCCACCCCCCCCCCCGGCTCTGTGCTCCTGGCGTGGTGTTCGCACAGCTTGGTGCCGAGTCTTAGTGCTTGGTTTGGCAGCGCACTTGGTGAGCCGTTTTCACTCCGCCTGGTGGGTCCTGGATGGTCCCATGCTCTGGTGTTGCCCTGAGGACCCCAGACCACAGAGTGACCGACCCCTGAATCGCTCAGTTGCCCGTGGCCAGCACTGGAGGTCCAACTGGTGGCCTCACGCCGGCTCAGGAGGAAGCTTTGCCAGACCTCTACATGCCCTTTTTCGTTACTAAAGTAGGCCGTAGTTCCTCTGTCCTCTCATCTGTTCCTGGGTGCTTGGGTTGTTTCTGGACTTGGGCGGTTGTGACCAGTGCTTTAGTGAACAGAAGCATGCAAAGGTCCTTTCTGGATGGAGTTTTGGGACCCCTGCGGTAGATGCCACAAAGTGGGATTTCTGGGTCAGATGGGAGCTTGATCCCGAGTTATCCAAAGAGTAACCATATTGTTTTCCAAAAGGGCTGGGCCATCCACATCCTACCAACAGCGAATGAGGGTCCCGTGTTGCCCACCTCCACGTCAGTACTGGTTATTTTATTTTTGTTCTCTCTGCCATGTACCAGTCTCCGTGGTGTCAGGTGGCATCTCAGTATTGCTCTGATTTGCATTTCCCTGATGACAAGTGACAAGGCATTTTCCGTACACCTTTTGGCCTCTGTATGTCTTTTTTGAGCAAGTTTCTGTTCATCTTGTTCCCCCCACTTATTTTTTGTTGGTTGTTTCTTGTAAAGTTACGCCACTGCCTTATTTATATAGCATAGTAGTTCTTTATCAGATGAGTGGTGGGTAAATACTCTCCCAATATTCATCCCTGGAACAATTTTTTATTCTGGTCCTTTTTTTCCTTTCTTCCTTTTGTGTTGCTAGAGCTTCTTCGTTTGAGGTCCCATTGTTAATCTTTGCTTCCGTTTTGCTTGACCAACACCTTGAATCATTGAAGATACCTTTAACTTCAAGTGGAGTGTTTTACTCATGTTTGTTTCCCTCAGTATCATTTACAGTTTCAGGCCTGATATCAGGGTCTTTAATCTATTTGGATTTCAGTTTTACACATGGTATTAGAAAGGGGGTCTGAATTCAATTTTTTGTTTGTTTGTCTGTGACCAAACAGTTATCCCAACACCATTTGTTTAAGGTTTTTTTCCTTGCTCCACTTCTGACTTTTTTTGCTCCTTTGTCAAAGAGTCACTTTCCGTTTCCGTTTCCACTTACCAGCGGATCTGTCTCTGGACGCTGCTGCCTTGGCCTGAGAGTTTGTCCTTACTGGGCTGAGGTCCTCCATTGAGTTTTCATTTCGCTTTCCAAGGGCTTTCGCTGTGTCCCTTCCGTGGTAGTTTTCGCATGCCTGACCTCATCTTGTTCTTGCATCATTGCTTCTCTGGGGTCTTACACACTCCCAGCTTGGTCTCTCTGAAGTCTTTGGAGCGGCTCGGTGGATGCTGGCTGGGTCTCCTCCTGGCCCCTGCCCGGTTCTGTCTGGGGTGGAGAATCCATTCCCTCTGGCTGCCAGGGAACTCTCTGCGGGGGTTGGCTGGGGGGGGGGTGGCTGGGGGCTGCTCTCTTCCTTCTGCATCTGAGCTTTTCGAATGTTTTGTTGTTGTTGTTGTTACTAACTAGTTGTTCGGTGCGAGGGTTTGGGTGGCTTTTGTGTCTTTGGCTGGCTGTAATTTAGGCTTCTGTGATTTCTTACTCTTGTGAGTTGGTGTGGAAGTAGGTGATTAGATGAAAGACTAAGGGACGGTTGGCGGGTGTGGCCAGGGGCCCCCAAAGTGAATTCAGGGCAGTGCTCCCCGCAAGTGCTCCCCGTGGGACGCGGGGGAGGGGAAGACCTTGTGGCTGCATTAGTGGGTGCCCGTGCACTGGGGGCCTCGGCCAGGGCTATCTGAAGCTCTAGTTCTCCGGGCGCTTAGGGGGCAAACGGGCCACAGTGCCCCGGGCTGGGCTGAGCTATGCTGGTTCTGACCTGAGGGCAGGGCCTCACTCTTTGTTTAAAGTTTTCCCATCCCCCCACCCCCCACTGGTGATGCAGATGTTTCTCTATGAGAAACTCGGGGTCACTTGTGCCTCGTTGGGCTTGAAGGTCGCCTCCTGCCTTCTTGAGGTGCTGGAGAAGTGCGTGAAGAACGAGGTGCCAGCATCTCGGGATCCGCGTCTGAAGGTGGAACGGGCCCCAGTCCGCGCTCCCTCGGCCTCTGTGCCAGCCCTCCCCTGTGCCCATGCCCCGTGCCCGCACCCTGGGCCCTGCGCCTCCAACCTGCCTGGGCCCTGGGAGCGCTTTCCCACCCATGCTCCGTCCTGGTCCATCGGGGCTGTTCGGTTCTCACTGCCGGGCGTGGGTGCCCACGTAGGAGGGATTTTGCCAGGTGAAACGGTTTCGGGATACCCTTTCTATCCCCCTGGCCCTTGTTACCTGGGAAGCGGCAGCCACTGCTGTGTCAGCATTCAGGCCTCACCCCCCCCCATCTGTCTGGCTCTGGGGGGTGCTTGCAACCGACTCATTTTCCTGGCTCAGTGCTCGGGGAGCGGAGCACTCCTGGTTGTCCTTGGGGAGCACTCCTTGCTGTCCTTGGGGAGCACTTCTGACTGTGCTCGGGCAGTACTTCTGGCGGGATGCAGCGGGCCTCCTACAGGGTGCTGGGGATCAAGTCTGGGTTGGCTGCATGCACACAGGCCTTGGGCAGATGTCTTACCGCTGCACCTTCCAGTTGGGCGCGGGCTGGGCTTGGTGAGCTCCATGGAAAGAACCCTTTTCACATCCTGCGTCTGTGCCCTCACCCCCACCTGCCCGCATCCCTCTCAACTGGCTGTTCCGCCTTCATTCAGCTGCTCGTTCAGCTTCTCGAAGCAGATTGCCCAGTGCTCGGGGGAGTGCTTGGCTGTGTAGACACGGCCTGCTGTGAGAGTCTGACTTTCCAGCGCACAGGGCTCCATGTGGTGTCGGAGGGCCCCACACACGCTTCGGCACACGCCGCACACGCCCGGCCTCGCGGGCCCGGCTCCGGCCACCACGCCGGGAGGTGGCGGTGGGCGCACGGGGCCTGGCGCTGGCTTCATGGCCTCCCTGGTCCTGACAATGCTTCTTCGGATCTGGAAAGGGTTTTCAGTCGAAAGTGCCCGTGGTCCTGCGTAATTGGAACGCGTGTTTTATTCTTTCTCCCGCGCCGGGCATTGGAAGGGAGTCTCGGGCTCTGCTGGGGCTTCTCAGGAGGAGTCGGTTCCTTGTTTTAAGTTTTTTTTTTTAACTGAATCACCTGAGAGACACAGCCACAAAGTTGTCCGTGATTGGGTTTCAGTCATACAATGTTCCAGCACCCGTCCCTTCACCAGTGTCCATTTCCCACCACCAGTGTCCCCAGTTTCTCTCCTGCTACCCACCCCCAGCCCGCCTCTATGGCAGGCACTTTTCTTCTCTCTGTCTCTGTCTCTCTCCTTTTGGGCATTGTGGTTTGCAGTACAGGTGCTGGAAGGTCATCATGTCTATCCCTTAATCACTCTCCAGCTCTTGTCCAGAGTGCTCAGTTACACCTCCCATCGCCTTAGTGGTCTCTTCTCTGTCCTGACCACCTACCTCTACTCCCCGCTCCCCCCACCGCCCGACCACCTGTGACAAGCTTCCAACCCTGGGCCGGGCTCCTGGGGGGTGTTTCCTGCAGGGGAGGTGAGCCAGCCGTGTGGGCTGCCGAAGACAGACCCGGACTGGAACCGTCTGGGCAGGGGCAGCTGCAAGGCTCTCCCCAGCAGGGTCTCCACCCCAGAGCCAGAGATGGTCAAAAACTTTCACGGATGCTCCAAGAAATTGTTGGACAAATTTTCACACCAGGACAATGGGGAGGAAATGGACGGTGGGAAAGTGCGGTTTGAGGCCTGGCCGGGAGCTGTGGGGGTTGATGGGGTCCAGTCGCCCAGATCCTGTCACTTGGTGGGGGGGCTCGTTTATCCCCCTTCCGCCACTGCCTCGCACTTCCCTGCTGAGTCCCGCCTGAGGCTTTCTTGACTGCCCAACTCCCAGCACCCCTCTCCTTATCGCCCTGAAATAGAGGGAGCCGGCACCCCTTCGTGCCTCCAGCCGCTAGCGTGTAACCTGGTTCCCGAGCCGCTGGCACTGCAGAAATGCCCGCCACCCATGGCCCGGCCCTTGTGTGCTGCGGCTTATCTGTGCCACCAGCTTGCCTTCGGTTTGGCGCTGGGTAGATAATGGACAGGGGCTTTTTTTGGCTCCTGGGACCGACTTTCTCCCTCCCCCTGGGCTAGGTGGCCCCAAAGGGCGACACCTGCTGGTGATGGAGAGAAGCGCACAATGGCACCAGGTGCCGGGAGGGCGTCTGTGTCCCCAAGTGGGTGGGGCAAGTGGGTTTGTCCCACAGGAGCCAGCGCAGTGAAGCTGGGGTGGGGGGGGGTGGGAGGGTGATGAGGAGGAGGACAAGGAGGAGGAGGAGAAGCGAGGAGGAGGAGGAGGAGGCGGCTTTGACATTGGTGTCTGCTCTGCTCTTGGGACTCTGCCACCTGCCTGTCGGTGACCCCCGCCGAGTCCCTTTGCCGGAGTGTCTGCCTGGTTGCCGGGCTGTGGCCTGCTCCGTGCTCTGGCCAGTGCCTGCAGAGGGACGCGCGGCGTCTTTCCCAGTGGTCACTGATCTTCGGAGCGAGGGTTGGCCGGTGGCGCCGCCCCTTGGGGGCTCTGTGGCCCTGGTGATGCCGCGTGGGTTTCCGTCCGTCCGTCAGTGTGTTCTGGCCGTCGCTGTGTGCTCTGGGTCCAGGTGGCCGTGGGCGGAGGCTTCTCTCCCTCCTGCACTACCCATTGCCCGTGGCACAGATGTGGGTCTGGACCCACCGTTTTGGCCCTTCCTGTGGGTTGCTGACGGCTCTTCTCGGCTGCCCCCGGAGCTGGCGTCCCCAGCAGCCTCCTCACTCATCGCCCCGCACGTCTGTTTACATCTTTTCTCCCAAATGATTTTTATTTCTTTATTTTGATTGGGGGGGGGTCACTCCTGGCTCTGCACTCAGGAATTACTCCTGGCGATGCTCGGGGGACCATGTGGGACGCTGGGAATCGAACCCGGGTCAGCCGAGTGCGAAGCAAGCACCTCCTGTACGTTCGCTCCAGCCCCCAAAATGATCTTTATTTTGAAGTCCGTTTTATTTAGGGACTATGAGGGTGGGAGAGAGGGGCAGAGAGAGAATCTGAGAGAGAGCATAGGCCTCTCCAGAGGAGGGGAGCTGCTCCCCGTAAAATAAAGAGAGTAGCCTGTAAAATGAAGGCCAGGGTTTGAGCTGCGGGTCACCCAGAGTGGGCTGGACCTCATGTGGGCAGGAGCAAGACTGCCGTCCGCTGGGAGGACGGAAGGAGTGGCCCCAGTCAGCAGATCATGGTGGGGGTGCAGAAGGGGCAGCCCCTCCCCCCACCGTCCCGACAGGACCTTAAGCAGGGAGGGCCGTGGCCTGGGGGCCTGGGCTTGAGGGTTCGAGACCATGGGGTGGAAGTGGGAGCCGTGGGAGAAAGGGGAGAGTGGGGGCTGCTGGGCCCTCACACAGGCCCTCGTCCCGGCCTGGTTTTGTCATCTCTGCGCCCCTCCCTGTCCCTGGGGGGGGCTCTCTGCTGTCAGCGCTGCTGGTGGTCTTCACTCTCCTCCGACAGCGCCGTGACAAACTCGCTGTCAGTATGCATCCCCGGAGGTGCTGCCCAGGGCTGGACGCATGCGGCAGTTCTCGGTGCTGCTTTGCTGTTTGTTGTTTTGGGGTCACACTCAGGAGTACCCAGGTCTTCATCCCGGGGGGCTCAGTGCACTGGGGATCAAACCTGGGTCGTTCTTGGGTTTGTTATAGGTGCTCAGGTCTTCCTCTGGACTCTGCACTCAGGAATTACTCCTGGAGGTGCTCGGGGGACCATATGGGATGCTGGGTTGGCCACGTGCAAGGCAAACGCCCTACCTGCTGTGCTATCGCTTCAGCCCCCTGGGGAGACCTTCGGGGGGGGGTGGGGATCCACCCCAGCTCACCCCATCCCTGCTGTGCT
Organism: Sorex palustris; assembly: GCA_028565675.1. Taxonomy (NCBI): domain Eukaryota; kingdom Metazoa; phylum Chordata; class Mammalia; order Eulipotyphla; family Soricidae; genus Sorex; species Sorex palustris. The sequence continues at coordinate 3,376 of JAOXYA010059506.1, read as the reverse complement.
GTCTTTTCCATGTGGGTGTCACCTTGTGCATGAGCTGAGCAGTAGCCACCTGGGACCCACCACCCATGGAACTCCAGTGGGGCTGGCTCTGGTGGCCCATGGCTCTCTGCTCTCTCAGTGCACATCCGTTACACTGGCCATGGCTCAGAGCACGCTCAGTCGTGCTCTGTGGAGTCCCTGTCCCAAGCAGCAGCAGCAGCGGCAGGCTGGTCTTCGTGACTGTCTGTTCAGACCCTCCTCCATGTCACCTGCAGAGAGCCGAGCGCCTCCAGCTGACAAATCCCAGTGAGCAAAACCCCCAGGAACGGGGTCCCTACGGGCTCTGTGCTGGGCCCTCGTTTCTGCATCCTCTTGGCTTTGTGCTCTTTTCCACGCTGCGTGCGTCCAAGGAGGGGCGAGGAAGGGCTTGAAACTGGGGGGATGCGTGGCTGAGATCTCCCAGCCTGCTCGGGTAGGGACTGGGCCTCTCCCCCCACCGGCTCCCCAGTTTTCCGGTAGCTTGGCAGTCACACCCACAAACTTCCCCCGGCACCACGTCATCTCATCAACAGCCGAGATCCAGAGACTATATGAACTAACGCTCCCCAAAGGAAGCGATGCAGTTTCCTAGGGTGCACGGCCGCATTTGTGGCGACGCAACCTCTTGCATTGTAGCCCACGGATGCACCTAAAGCAGCACACATTTGCTTGGTTTTAACATCCGTGCTTGTATTCTCACATACATGGGCCAAAATGGCCCCCAAATGAAACAACAACGACCTTCACACGCTTCCCTCTTCTTGTGGTGGGAAGATGCTCTCTGGTGGGGTGGGTGTCTGAATATCATCTGTAATGAACTCTTGTGAACTCTTTTATGAAAACAAAATGTATAAGAAAGAAAAGACAGAGTCCATAGCCCAGCGGGTAGGGCGTCTGCCTTGCACGCGGCCGACCCGGGTTCGATTCCCAGCACCGCATATGGTCCCCTGAGCACCGCCAGGAGTGATTCCTGAGTGCATGAGCCAGGAGTAACCCCTGAGCATCGCTGGGTGGGACCCCCCAAAATTTTGAAAAAAAACAATAAAAAAATTAATTAAAAAAAAGGAATTGGGGGAGGGGGTGTTGGGGAGAGACCCGCAGGCTGCTCCTAAGGGCCAGGTGCTGAGAGCAGGACGGGAGGGTTGGCGGGCGTCCGTCCGCTGTGAGTTCTGCAGTCTGTGGCAGAGAACAGCCACTGGGGGTCACCGCCATGGTCCCTCCCACCACCATCTCCCAGAGCCCAACTTTGGACAGACACGTTGGCGGTTTCCCACACGTCTTCGAGCTGTGTGCTATCTGTCTGTCCCGTGGGTGCGTTTAGGGTTCCCGTACGGGAATGCGCTGGTTATGTCCGAGTTCCTGGCCACTTCCTTTCCAGCTGCCCAGGAAAGCGAGAACTTTTCCTCCCCGCGGTGTGCGCTGGAATGTTAATTCCACCAGGCGTGGAAAGCTGCTTTTGATGAAAAATGACGCTTTTGACCAGCGTGTGGGCCCCTTGTCAAAGCACGTGCCCCTGGGGGCTCTGGGGAGCCGGGGCCATGGCGGGTGTGGATGCAGCGGCTTCTCACACGGTTCTGGCCTTGGTCTCTGGTCTCCCACGGGCCCGGGCATGCGGGAGGAGTAGGTTCCGGGGGGCACCCCCAGACCGGCCTTTCCCACGTCTGTGGAAGCAGTTTCAGACCTGAGAGCCTTTTAGTCCAGTTAATTCGTTTTTCTTTTTGTGTTTTTGTTTTGTTTTCGGACCACCCCCGGCTGTGCTCGGGGCTGACTCCTGGCCAGCTCGGACCGTCTGGGAACCGGGATCCAGCCTGAGGCCGCTGCGTCCAGGCCAGGCCAGCGCCCTGCTCGCTGGAGTTGCTTAGTTTCCATTTATTTGGGGTCTTGCGTATAGTGCTCAGGGGGGGTCAGGCCCCACCACCGGGGGACCCTCATTCCTGGCCTTCCAGGCCGCACTCTCCGGGGCCCTGCAGGTCCCAGTGCTGCCCAGGCCAGCCCAGGTCGTGCACCTTAGATCACAGAGTCTGCGCGGGTCTCAGGCCTGCTCTCCCCAGCGTCCGTATTTGGCTGGGCGGGGCTGGCTCGCGGCAGCCTGCGTGGGTGTCTGCCTGGGCGTCTGTGGGTGTCTGTGGTGTCCCGGTGTCTTGGGTGACTGTGTCTGGGTGAATGCTGGTGACTGGGTGAGTGACTGCATTTGGGTGTCTCTGTGTGTGTGAGCGTGTGTGTTTGTGATTATGTGTGAATGAATGTCTGTGGGAGAGTGACTGTGGGTGTGAATGTGTGTGTCTGTGTCGGTGTGTGGGTGACTTAGATGTCTGTGTGTGTTTAACTGGGTGTCTGTGTGTGTCTGTGTGTATCTCTGTGGGTGTGTGGGTGTCTGTGTGAGTGTCTGTGTGGGTGTCTATGCTATGTGTGTGTCTGTGTGTGGGTGTCTGTGGGTGAGTGTGTGTGTCTGTGCGTGTTTGTGTTTGGGTGTCTGTATGTGAGTGTCTGTGTGTATCTGTGTGAGTGTCTGTGTGTGAGTGTCTGTGTGTGGGTGAGTATGTATCTGTGTGTCTGTGTGTGGTGTCTGTATGTGGGTGAGTGTGCATGGGTGTCTGTGTCTGTGTGTGGGTGTCTGTGTGTGAGTGTGTGTATCTGTGTGGATAAGTGTGTGTGTGTTGTGTGTGTCTGTATGTAGGTGAGTATGGTTGTGTGTGGATGAGTGTGTCTGTGTGTGGGTGAGTGTGTGTCTGTCTGTGGGTGTCTCTGTGTGTGTGTCTCTGTGTGTGTGTGTGTCTGTGCGTGTCTGTCTGTCGGCTGGCTGTGTCTGGGTCTCTGTGAGTGACGGGTGAGGGGAAGCTACGTGTGAGGGAATCTGGGTCCGGGTACGGGCTCTGGGCCTGCGTGTTAAGCCAGCGCCCTCTGGTGGCGGGCCTGTGCACCTGTCCCTGGGTCCCCTCCCTCCCTGTCTGCAGGGTCCCCCCAGGCTGCCCTTGGGGCGCTCCCTGCCCCCACCCCTGTGGCAGAACCGTCCTTGTCTTCCAGCCCCGCATCTGGGTCCCTCAGCACTCGGCTCCTTGCTGCCGTCTCTGCCCACGTTCCCCCAGTCCCGCAGCTCCCCACGAATTGCTGCAGGGTGGGGCTGTGTGGCCCCTGCCCCACTGCGGGGCTGGGGGGGGGGAGAGCAGCGGGAGGGGACAGCACAGCAGGGAGGGGACAGCGGGGGAGAGGCAGCGGGGGAGGGGTGGCATGAGGAGGGGTCTCTGCATGGAGGTTCCCAGCTCTGTGGTGAGGGGGACTGTGGGGGCGCGGGTTGTGCTGTGGGGGTGGCCACTCCCTGAGTCTTTCTCCTGGCCTTTCTCCTGCCCTGCTTTGGGAT
>JAOXYA010059467.1:0-11925 GCA_028565675.1 Sorex palustris | reverse complement strand
ACTGCTGCTGATTGAAAGGAGGAGAGGGGTCGCTATAGTTATGTTTCTGAGCCGTGTGGATATATTTTGGTTTTTCAGTGTCTTTTACGATTCTTACAAATTTATGGTGGTTCTAGTTCTCTATAAAAATGGTATTGATAGTGTTATCTGATAGGGATAGATTAGAAAAAAATCTATTTGATAGAGGTTTCTTTGAATTTGTCGATCAGCTTGATATGTATACATTTTAACACTGTTATTTTCCCCATAATTTAATAGTGGAAAATCTCTCATGTCTTTAATTTTTTTTATGTCTTATAGCTTGTAGTGTAGGATACAGGCCTTTAATATCCTTAAATTTATTCCTTGTTATTTTATTCAGTTACATCGTTATAAATTAGATGGCTTCATTAATCTTTATAATGGTTAATTTATGTATAGAATAACTAATTTTGTATATTCTGTATGCTATAATGTTTCTGAATTTATTAGTTCTAACAATTTTTGATAGACTTTAGTATATTTGGGACTGAAGATATAGTAAAGGGGATAAGGCCTCTGCCTTGCATGTATTTAACCCTGGTTTGATCCTCAGGACTACATATGATAACTTGAGTACCACCAGGAGTGATTTCTGAGCACAAAGCCTAGAATAAGCCCTGAGCACTTCCAGATGAGGCCCCAAAGAAAACTAAAGCAAAACAAAAACATTAACAACAAAATAATCTTTAGGGTTTTCTCTATATTATCTTCAGATAGTGTCAGTGTTACTCCTTCCTGTTTGATTTGGATGCCTGTTCTTTTCTTACCTAATTACTTGGACTAGGACTCCTGGTCATTGTCTTAGTTCTCATTTTAGAGGAAAACTTACACCATTGAATATGTTACCTGGGGCTTTTCATACATGATTTTTTTTATTATATTGAGGTAAATTCCTTCCCTACTCACTTTGTTGAGCATTTTTATTATGAATGGGTATATGTGAGACCATTTTTAGTCAAATAGTTCCCTGCCTTTTACTGGTTCATTCCCTTTAATGCCGGGACTGGTAGTTTACTTTACCAGAATAAATACAATCCACTTGTTTCTAAATGTTCAGCCTGGAATGGACATATTAAGGTCTCCTAGAAATTCTGAGCAGCATCCGAACTACACAGTTTCTTGATACAGGAGATCCATTTGCAACTGCTTTTCAATCCTGAGGCCAAGGAGTTAATTAATTGTGTTGAGCCTAACACCACATGGTCACCCAACACCACCAGATACAACCCCCAATTACTGAGGTGGGAGTAGGCCCAGAGCACTGCCAGGTGTGACCCAAAAATAAATAAAAATTTGGGGCCAGAGAGAGTGTACAAGGTTTAAGAGGCCCTGCAAACTTCATTTTGGTCCCAGCACCAAATATGATCTTACGAGTACTTCTAGGAGTTAATACTTGAGCACAGGGCCAGATCATGACAAAGTCAAGAACCAAAATATAAAGATGTTAGTTGCTACCCCCCTACAGGAACTAAAGCAACTTGTTAAGATTTCTTTCCCCCTCAGTGTCAAAATGGTTCAAACTTGGGTGGCACTTTTTTTTAGAATTTTTAAATTATTATTGAATCACGTGAGATATAGTTACAAAGATTTTATGTTTGAGTTTCAGTCACACAGTGATCAAACACCCATCACTCCACCAGTGCACATTCTCCACCACCAATGTCCCCAGTATACCCCCCCTTTCCAACCCTCGCCCTGCCTCTATGGCAGACAACTTCCCCCATACTCTCTCTATACTTTTGAGCATTATAGGCAATACAGATACTGGGTGGCACTTTTTACATCAGCAGCAATGAACCTAGAAGAAGCTTATATATTCATGCCATGCCAAATTGTTGGTATGTGTAACTTTATATCAGATCATTACTTAGCCAGGCTTTCTATGCCTCTTTTTCCTGTGGACAAACTGCCTGTGGATAGAGTGGCAGTGTCTCTTTGCCATCATCTCTAGTTTCTCTGGGTTGATTTTGTTGCAGACTTGTTTACTTAACTCAGAGGGGGAGGATAAATACGAAACACCACAGTGTTCTTGAGAAACTTCTGACATGGTGCCAGTAATTGCTTCCTACTCTCAAGTACCCTGCTTATGACTTACAGGTAGAGAGCTGGAGTGGAGACTTAAACTATCCAAGTAGTTTTGTCTTGCTTTTAGCCCTGGCTTCAGATGTCTGCAGTTATTTAGAAGATGAAGTACTTAATGTCCTTTGTTCTCCATTTCACATTCTCTCACTAGCATTCTCTCTCATGTGTCAGCAGTAAGTATTAGTGTTACATATCTAGAGTTCTTTAATTGCTAAGACAGGATTAGTAATATATTTCACTCTCTCTCTTTTATGTGGGGCAGAGGAAGACTTTACTCAGGGCTTCCTGCTATAGCTGTGCTCAGGGATCATTCCTGTCAGGGCTCAAGGGACCAGATGGTGTACCGGGCTTTGAACCCAAGTTGGCTGAATGCAAGGCAAGGGCCTTGCACACTGTACTATCTCTCTCTATTCCCTCTATTTTTTATTTTAATACACATTACTAAGATTACCTCTTGACAATATTAATATCTGAGTGCAACCATAATTTGTTATATAAAGATATCCTCTAATTCTTTCAGCATGCACCTTTTATCTCATTCATTCATTCACTTACCTCAGACATTGAAATGAATGCTGTATATATAGTGGTGAACAAAACACCTGGCTCTTGCCTTGGGAGTTCACCATGTGATGATGGGAAAGATGGAATAACAAACATCAAATATATAAGTACTTAAGTCAGGGATGTAGTTCTTTCCATGCATGCCTTACATGAGGCAAGGGTGAAGCCATGAGTTTCACTCTGGCACTGAAAACAAATTCATGTGGGGTCAGAGCAATAGTACAGTGGGTAAGGTGCTTTCTTTGCATGTGGCTGACCTGAGTTCGATCCCTGGGCACAGAACAAGGAGTAACCCCTGAGGATTGCTGGTTATGCCCCAGACAACACAAAACACAAATAAAATTCTGGTTCATGCCCAGCACCATGTGACCATCTACCCCAGCACTGCAGATATAGTGGTCCTGATGGTCACTGAGCACTGTTGGGTATTGCCCTTCTATAATAAAATGTCAACTCTTATATAGGATTTAAGTACAAGGGACTAGTATACCCACCTATCTTCCTATCATCTCTTCTTCCTTTCTCCTCCCTTTCTCTCCTGTTATTATATGAGTTGGTATTTGTATTATTCTCATTTTACAGATGAGAAAACCAACGAACAGAAAAATAACTTGAAGTCATACAGATGTTACAGATAGGCTTTAAATTCAGGTAGTTTATTAAATTTATTGATCTTAACTACCATGCTATATTGCCTCCTTTAAAATATCAAAACACAGGAAGTCGGTTGGAAAGGGAGTCACAAATGATAATTTCTGTGTGTTTATACTGTCAGGCTCATACATGGTGGTGCTCAAGGAATTATAAGCATAAAACGGACAGGTGAAAATACTGGCTAGGGAGGCCCAGGGATTGAACTGGGCCTCCTGTATGCAAAGCATATGCCCAGCCAATTAAGTTACACTCTTTGTCCTGAAATTGTTCTGTTTAAATTAACAGCAAGGCATGAGAAAAAAATGGAGTATCTAAATTATACAAATTGTATTTAAAGAGAGATTTAGGTCAGGGGACATAAAATAAGGATTTGTTAGACAAAATTTTTGTTTAAGGGAAAATTGTAACTTGCACGTTAGAAAGTGGGGATAGAGTGATAGATCAGTGCGTAAGGCATTTGCCTTGCACGCGGCCGACTTGGATTCAATCCCTGGCATCCCATATGGTCCCCCCGAACACTGCCAGGAGTGATTCCTGAGTGCAGAGCCAGGAATAACCCCTGAGAATCACTGGGCATGACCCCAAAAGCAAACACAAAACAAACAAAAGAAAAACGTGGAAAGTTAGAAAGTTATTAGAAATACCTAAGTGTTCTCTTGAAGAGAATGTGAGGAAAAAGGGTAAGTTTTGAACTGAACCATGGAAATTATGAAGGATGACAGAGGGAAAATAAAGTTATCAACAGGTCTTGGTAAATGATTAAATACAGAAAGTGAGAGGAAGGAGTCAAAGATGAACATGGTTTGATCCTGGTGACTAAGAGGACAATGGAACCATTAAAAAGGGCAAAGGTATTTTTGAAGATCTATGTCCTAGAATCTAGATGTAAACTATACCAAGAGGGTATAGTCTTTTCAGCCACATCCTAGGACAAGCATTCTGTCGTCTAGTCTGGCTTCAACCTACCTTGCTGCCTCTCTTGCTACCAAGTTTCAAAATTCATCATTGCAAGTGACAGAAAGCCTCCCTGATGTAAGCAATAAAATGAACATTTGAAAATACTGACTAGTTTAATTTGAAATTCCCAGTCATTTATTTTGGGTTATGGGCCACACCATAGTTCTCAAGCCTTATGCCTAGCTCTGTGATCAAGGATCATTTCTGGTGGGATTCGAGGGACCATATGGGATGCCAGGGATCAAACCAGAGATGGCTGGCATCAAAGCAAGGGCCTTGCCTTCTGTACTATTTTTAGGACCACAAATTCCCAGTCATTTAGTCTACAGCAGTTTCTGGACATCCATCAGAAATGTCTCCTGGGCAAATCTCTGAATGTGGTTTTTTAAGTCACCTTCTCAGAATTCATGAACAGAAAAGTGGCTTTGGTCCTTGATCTCCCCCTTTAGATTTAAATCCACTAAAGCAGAGTGAACTTAAATCTGCTTTCTTCTTGGAGTGTTGCAGAGGCCTTACAGGTTGAATTCTCCAAAGCGAATGAATGCTGGACAGCAACACATCTACTAAACCCCTTGTTATATGGAGGAAGCTAACAAAGCATGCTTTCTTTGCATAGAAAAATTCTCAGGGGAAGGCTCTGACATCTGAATATAAGTTCCTTGATTTTGAAGATTTTTCTGAAATGTTTACTCTTACCTTGGAGGACTGTGTATCCGAGTTATTTTTCTAAGCAAAAAAAGTGGCTTTTCCAAAAGGGGGAGGGGGGGCTACATTCGGTAGCCTGCCAGTTTGTCCAAGTATGAGATGTCAAGTCCACCCTCACCTCAGGCCCAGTTCAAACATGGGGGCAGCCCTCAACCCGATGGCTGTGCAGCTGAGACAGGCGTGAGCAGCAGGGGCCCGGCCAGCTTGCACCCTGGGGAGCAATGGGGACCCTCATCCCTGCTGTCAGCCCTGGCCTCCGTCACCCCACCTCTTGGGCACTGCAGGCCTTTCCTTCAGTCAGGGCTGGGCCCCCGGCCCTCCATTCTGGGGAGAGGACGGTGTAAGCCAGGACCACAGGGTGGTCAGTCTCTGACGGGCTGCAGGAAGGGAGGGGTGAGAGGAGCCGGGGCGGTGGCCTAGAGGGCAGCGGCAGCTTCGGGGATGGGTCAGCCTGCGGGCAGCTGACCCTTAGCCAGCCCTGCTTCCTGGCCCCTCTCCTGCCCGGGCACAAGCAGTAGTTCCTGGACACAGACACGCCAGAGGGCTCCTGCCTGGGCCCCGAAACCAGGCTGGGGATGCAGCGGGTTACTTGTGCCCCAGCCCTGGGATCCATGGCAAAGCGGGGGACCAGGAGCGGCAGGAGCAGGGGAGGCTGGAGTCGGGGGGGGGGTCCTTCCTGCAGTTACTCGTGAGCCACTGAGGAGAGCAAGGGGTGGCTACCAGGGGTGAGGGGGACACCTGTGTTCCTGCAGGAGTGGTCAGGGCAGTGAGGGTGAGACCAGGCCTGGACGTGGGGCTGCCCGCCCGAGTGCGGGGAAGGCGGTTGTTGGGGGGAGGGGCGCAGAGGGGTAGACATGAGCCAAAGCCACGAAGCCAAGCAGTGAGGCTGTATTCTAGCAGCAGGGGAGGGGCGTGGTGGGGCGGCTGCTTCATCCCCCTGGCTCCTCCACGCCTCCCTGGGAACAGGATGGTGGCGATGGTGCCCGTGGGCTCCTGTGAAAGGAGAGGGCAGGACCCGGTCAGCCCCCCGGCCACACCTGCCCCCACTCTGGGGGGCTGGACACGCCAGGGGCAGGACGGTCCAGTCCCACCTGAGGCTGCCCACTCAGGGGCCCATTGGGAGCAGCCTTGGAGCCTGAGGAGGAGCTCACCTGCTGTGAAGGGGCGCGGGGTCCACCAGCGTGCGGAGATGCTCCCTGGAGCGGATGTCAGCCTGGGAGAGGGGCCTGTGAGCGGTGCAGCCCCCCAGCTGTCGTGGGCGTGTGGGGTACTCCCACTCCCACCCAAGAGTGTCTGGAAACTTCTGTTGTGCCTGGGCAGGGCTGGGAGCCAGGAGCCCCGGGGGCAGGGAACAGGCAGGGGCTCTGGTCACAGTCAGGAGGGTCTGCTGCAGATCCACCCCCCACCTCGCGCCAGTCCTTTGGCGGGGCTAGGGAGGCCGCCAGGACGCCCACAGCAGCGTTCCTGGCCCCGGAGCGCCCCCTGGCGGCCAATCAACACAGCAGCGGCTGCGGTGGCCCCTGGGCAGCCTGGCCGCAGTGAGGCGGCCCTGGGGCCCCCTGCACTGGCAGCCAGGTGAGCCCGCGGCTCTTCCTAGCCAGCTGGCTGTCCCCTGAGCGCTACCCTGGGCCCTCGCTTGGGGGTGACGGGTGCCCCGGGCTACAGGATCTGCCCGCTCCTGAGTGGCCTCAGTGGTGCTTGGCTGCTGCCCGCAGGGGCCCACCTGGCGCACAGGCTCTGGGTTCTTGAACCTGCAGCAGCTGAGCGTGAGGCGCACGGCTGTCTCCAGGCTGATCCGGTGACCCACGGACACGTACAGGGGCTTGGTGCTGCGTGCATGGGTCCTCAGGGCCTGCACAGGGAGGGGAGCAGGCGGGAGCAGGCGCAGGATCAAGCCCCCGCGACATCATCCGAGTGATGGGGGGGCACGAATGGGGGGTTGTAGAGTGTGTGAGCGTGTGTGAGCATGTGCAAACATGTGAGCAGGTGTGCAAATGTGAGTGGATGAGCGTGTGTAAATGGGACAGCAGGTGTGTGTGTGAGATGTGCAAATGTGTGTAAATGTGTTTGAGCGGGTGTGTATGTACAAATGTGAGTGGATGAGCGTGTGCAAATGTGTGAGCGGGTGTGTGTGAGTACATACATACAAGCACGTGTGCAAGCCTGTGTGTCTGTGGGAGCCAGCTGCTGGCACTCACCATGCCCAGGACAGTCCCAGAGGCACCGGCGAGGGGGAAGCAGTCCCCAGGCGCCTGCAGGAGTCTGATCTGGAAAAGGAGGTGTCAGAAGCTGCGTTTCTGGGCCCGAGGGACCCCGAGCTGCAGAGAGGAGATCGGGGCCGGGTGTCACGGGTCCCCGCACAGCCAGACCAGGGGCTGAAGGGCACCGAGGCTGCGGGGGACACGCAGGGGCACGCCCACCTTCTCCTTGTGCTCAGCATCATTCTCCAGCCCATCCACCTGCAGGAGCTTCTTGGCCACCCCGACGCAGGGCAGGTCTGTGAGGACGCCAAGGTGGCAGGCCACCCCAAAGCCTGCAGGGCAGAGGGGGCAACTGGGCACAAGTGGACAGGCCTGAGCTGCGGGCAGGACTGTTCAGCAGAGGTGGGCCTGGCTCTGACCCCTCCCAGGGGTCATGCCTGATCAGGAGCAAAGGCAAGGGGTATGTCCCAGAGGGGTGTCGGTCGGTGTGTCCAAGGGGCGTGTCCCTACTCATCCCCGTGACAGGTGTCAGACTTATCACCACCTGCTTCTTCCCCCTCTTCTCCCTGCCTTTCTGGGCCTGTCCATGCCCTCTCCTGCTGACCTGCCATGCCCCTATCTCAGACCCCAACGTGCCGGCCTTCCTGCTGGAATGGCCCACCCGGCAGTGACCGGGACCCCCGCAAGACTGGCCTGCCACAGATGCTGCGCCCAGCACACACGTGACACTGAACTCTGGCCTCCGGGTGGAGGCTGCACAGTTTCCTGCGGTGTGCAGGGTTTCCCAGGCCACGGGGCACACCTGTCACCGCCTGCTCGGGAGGAGCAGGGCACCGGGAGGGCACAGAGGAAAGGTCGGGTCCAGGCCGGAGCGCCTGGCAGTGGTCAGTCCGGCCGGCAGCGCCCAGGATGGCCCGGCCAGGCTCAGAAGAAGCAGGGTGGGGCTAGCCCGAGGAGCTGGGGTGCTGGCGGGCAGCAGGGGGCGGTCAGTGCGGCCGGGGGCACTACCTCGATGGTGGAGCACCCCATTGCCGTCCACGAGGAGGACCTGGAAGCGACACCGAGAAGGGCTCAGCGGACGCGCCTGGGGGCGCTGGGCCGGGGGTGGGCAGCGGTGGGCAAGGAACCTGCCTGGGGCATGAGGTGGGGCGCCCGGGTCCGCAGCCGCTGCACCGCCTGTTAATAAAAAAGAGAATCTAAAGTGAGAGTAAGTTATAAAATAATTCTTTCATAATTACATATTTAAATTAAATTATTTGAATAGTAACATATTTTTCTCTTTGACTGAATGGAATTTTTTGCTGAAAATGCCATATTGTGTTGTTATTGCTTCTTTCCCATAAGACTGTGATTTTTCTGAAGTCAGACACTATGCCTTATTACATTGTAAAAGTCAATGCTTATTATACCCAAATCATAATTAGTCCTCAATACATATATTCTGGTGGGTATTTAAGTTCAATAATAAATCAAGTGATTCTAAAATTCTTACCAAAGTCTGGTTCTTTTAAGCAGTTGATTAAATATTATTCCCAAAGTCTGAGAAATAAAATTTTAGTCTTATTGTTTAATGGTTAAAATATTTTCATTCATGTTGATAATATATTTATGAAATAATGTTGCACAATGAAATGAGTTTAAATCACAAACTTTTATGTTTTATAAAAGCATTATAAATATATTTTATTTCTGTGTACAAGTCCATTTTTCTTCAAAAATCACATTGCAAATGAAGCTTACTATGTGCATAATGAGTTGCAGATCTTTATTATAAGAGACTATGGATTCTGAAGTTGAAAATGTCTTGCACATATTATTTAAAAAATTAAATATACATTATTAAAGGTTGACTTGAAATAAGGAATGACATTCTGTGTACGATGCTAGACAAGTCACTTGCTTTTACTTCTTACAAAGCATCAAAAATACAAGCAAGCACAGACGATCTAATGGAAGGCAAAGTTTGAAGCACAGTCTTTGTGAAAGATCCTTGTCAATCCTGACTATCCTAGCTTATCCTAGGGAGCATTAACAAGATATTCAGTCCTGAGAAATCCCATGTACTCAAAAGTTTGTTGGCTAAATGAGATAAATGCAGGTCAGATAGTCATTAGTCACTTGATTAAAAGTTTATTACTTAAAATACCAGAAATCCAAAATCTCATGACCGCTATCGCAGCCTTGCGACATCATTTGATTCTTGTAACCAGGTGTAGGAAACAAATTATTTCACAATGCCTTTTCAGCATATCTGATTTGGGGTTGTAAACTCTAAATGATAATGGTGCATATTTTGTTGAAACAGTGAATCTAATCAAAGTTGATAGAGTGTTAACTAGAATTCATCTGCCTCACAGGCATTGGAAGGGTTGGAAGGAGAGGTTTATTGGGGTTCTTGGTGGTGAAAAATAAGTACTGGTGAAGGGAAATGTGTTTGATGATTGCATGACTGAGACTTAAACCTGAAAGCTTTGTAACTTTTCCCACAGCGATTCAATAAAAAAAATAAAAATAAATAAATAAAACAAAATTTTTATATTGAACATATAGAGAAGCTTGATAGAGAAGAGTATGTGATGAGGTGTCAAGGGCTGAGTTCAGGTAGCATATTTTTATACTTCCAAGTATATGGTAGACTCAAAAATAGTTTAAATAGATTAGGAGAAAAGTGGGGCTGGAGCAATAGCACAGTGGGTAGGGCATTTGCCTTGCACATGGTCGACCCGGGTTTTATTCCTCAGTCCTTCTCAGAGAGCGTGGAAAGCTACCAAGAGTTTCCTGCCCATACAGCAAAGCCTGGTAAGCTCCCCATGGTGTATGTGGTATGACAAAAACTGTAACAACAAGTCTCAGAGTGGAGACGTTACTGGTGCCCACTCGAGCAAATCAATGAACAATGGGAGGACAGTGCTACGGTGCTGCATTATCAATCACCACACAGCATTCCTTTGTCTCAGAGAGAAAGAAAGGAAGAATTGAGATCTGCATCAGTTCTTTGCTCTATTGTTCTTTTCTTTTTCTTTCCTCTTTTCCGACTCTGGGAATTGAACCAAGGGTTTCTTCTGTCTTTATTTATTTTATTGTTCTTAGAGGTTTATATGTTTTTCTTCTTTCTTTCTTTTTTTGCCATTTTTGCCTTTCTGTGAATTTTTGGATAGAATGGAGTTAAACTCATATGCTTAACAATAAATGTGAATAGAGCATGTGAACTTATCTATATCTTAATTTCTTCGTCTATGTGATGGGAGTAGTAATAGTCTCTATCTCATAGACTTTTTATGAGGTTTAAATTACTTTTTGTTAGTGTTATGGATCCTTATATATGCTTGGAAAGTTCTCAGTAAATGCTTTCTATTGTTAATTATTCGTATTTTTATTCAACATGCTATATTCAGCTAATAATTTACTGCTTGGGACCTTGTATCTCTCTCTAGCACATATTATTAAAAGCAAAACTAAATTAAAGAAGGAAAACCAGTAGCTTGATTAGAACATTGGTCAATAAACCAATGTTTAAGAAAAGTGAAAGTATAAGACACAGGTAGGTTCTCAATAAATGATTTCTAATTTAGAATTTCTATCATTATTTTCTCTTCCCAAATAAATGTCAAGTAATCTCGTATGTCTAATTGGATCTTATTCAGTGCCTATATATACTAGATATTCCTAAAAGTGTAATGAGTTGATCACACTGAATTTGTATGGACATCTCTATTGTGAAGCAGATATACTATAACACTTTATTTAAATATCAATAAATTAAATAAAAACAGATATTTTTGGCCATACCCAGGACTACTTCTTGGGTCTTCAGGGGACCAAATATGGTGATGTATAAACTGGACTGAGTCACATAGCAAGCACCTTATCCCAAAGACTATCTCTTCAGCCTAAATAAATGCTTACTTAATTTTTTTAAATTTTGGAGATCTTGGGCCACAGCCTGGCTGTTCTCAGCAGGTACTCCTTGCTTAGTGCCCAGGGGTCATTCCTGTGAAATTGCCTGAAACATTTTTTCTCTTCCTTCTATTACAAATTTCATTTGTATAGCCTCAGATCCTTTCTATTTTTTATATGAGATGCTGATTTATAAGAATTCATAAAATTAGGTTTTCAAATTTCCTCAATTAAGCATTTTTGTAAAACAAAGTGGTAGTGACTATCTCAAGGGTGAGTCTTGATGGTTTCAGGGACAAAATGGAAAACAGGCATGGTAGACCTGTAGCACTGTAAATTCTGTTTTACATTTTCTCAAAGGCAATGAGTAACTTTCTCTGGCTTCTGAGCTCTGATCTCTTTGTGCTGAATTTACAATAAAATTTGATTTCTCATTCAGTATTGGGATTGGACTAAATCTATATCTTAGTGTTGAACTGAATCTCGACTACAGCTAGTTTCAATTAAATCTGGATATTATGCTTATTCGGATCTTGGAACCCAAAACATCACAAAATTGGTTTGAGCTAAATTTTTTAAATTATTAACACTTTTTACGTAAAGAAAATTCCTATTTATAAGTCATGAAACGTTGACCTACCTGCAACAAGAAAATTTCCATTTCCATGCATTGAAATACTCACCAAAATATCACACAATTCCAGTGGCATATTCTTCTTAGACATTAGTTTGGCTCTAGGAATTGAAAGATTTATCTTTTTTTTTTTCCCTCCCGTTGTTCGTCGATTTGCTCGAGCGGGCCCAGTAACATCTCCATTGGAGACTTTGTTGTTACTGTGTTTGG
>JAOXYA010059459.1:0-24355 GCA_028565675.1 Sorex palustris | reverse complement strand
GCACTCAGGAATTGCTCCTGGCGGTGCTCAGGGGACCATATGGGGTGCTGGGAATCGGACCTGTGTCGGTCATGTTGGCTGCGTGCAAGGCAAACGCCCTACCCGCTGTGGTATCACTCCAGCCCCAATATTTTGATTTTTGTTTTGGGGTTATATCTGATGATGCTCAGAGGGTATTCCTGGCACAGTGCTCAGATGTTACTCCTGGTGGTGCTTGGGGGATGTGTGGAACTGGCTATTTCCATGAACCTCAATAAATGAGGGTTAAGGAAGATATCTCGTTTTGAAGGACTTAGGGAAATAGAGACTGCTTATATAATCCAATATTCAGTCTTCATTTTATAGCATCTTTCAGCATTTTTGCATTAATGGGGGTCCTTTAAAGTATACAGGTGACATATTAATTTGGGACTCAGAGTTATAGCCAGTTACTCTTGAAGCAATGCTCTAATACTCTCTCTCTCTCTCTCTCTCTCTCTCTCTCTCTCTTTCTCTCTCTCTAATAAAAAGGACGTAAGAATCACCTAGAAAGTGTTAAGGCTTCATTTTGCAGGATGCCGTGATTGCTCCAGTCTGGTGTCTTTCATTATGACTCAATTTGTATAGTGATAATGATTGCTTAGAGACCTTTGTTACTTTCATTATTTCTGAACTTAGTTACTATGTTTGTACATGGCCTTAGATTATTAAGGCATGCATATTTGGGTGAGAAATTATGTTTTAAATATTTGACAGTAATAGCTAACTAAATGAATTTTATTTAAAGATTTATGTAGGTTCTACCAGGGTAGCAACTAAAGGAGGTGGATTACTGATGAACAATGTAGTTAATATTAAATAAGAAGAGATTTAGTAGGAGAGGTGTTAGAGAAGATAAGTTACTGATCAGATACTTGAACAGTATTTGCTGCAAATAAGATAACATACTAAGCGCTGGTTGTAATATGCCAGTTTTGACTCTTAAAGATATTTTGATGTTTAAATTTGTGTTTTGGTTAATAAGGTTTTGGTTATAAAAGAAAGCCATGATTACTAAAAATTCTTTACATGTAAGAAATGTTGAGTGAAAGTTGAATAGTTTAGAACATGATAGCACACTTTCAGTTCTGATTTCCAATTCATTGTATGTATAATCTATGAGTTAAAATAGACTAGCTCAGAGTTCTTTCTGGAGGCGATACAGTCTCAGATTATTTGCTCTCTTACGTTTCTAACTGAAGTTAAAGAGGAATGGAAGGTAAGTGAAGGTAAGTGCTGATATATGACATAATATGCATAAAGTTCAGGAAAAACATTTAGCAACAACAATTTAGGAAAATATCTAACAATATGGGTGTTTTATCTAACATTTTTTAATGCTTATAAAATTCATCGTTTATCTTGAAATTTAAAGACTTTATTTTAGGGCTGGAGCGATAGCACAGCAGGTAGGGCGTTTGCCTTGCATGCGGCCGACTCGAGTTCGATTCCCAGCATCCCATATGTTCCCCCGAGCACCGCCAGGAGTGATTCCTGAGTGCAGAGCCAGGAGTAATCCCTGTGCATCGCCGGGTGTGACCCCCCAAAAAAAATAAAAAATAAAGATTTTATTTCATCGTAAAAGTTTTATTTTCTAATTTTATTATTATTTAACATAATTTGGCCCATGTATGTTACAATAATTTTTGTTTTCTACATTGGATTGGACATTTGCTGTTGATAAAGTAGATTTTACAGGATTTTTAGTTCTAAGTTGTCTGTGGAAGCATAATTGTCACTTAAGACGCTTGGAAACACAATATCAGCCATTCTTCTTGTTTCTAATACTTCCTTTTTCTGTTGTTGGTTTAGTCTGATAATTTCTTTCCTTTTTTGGAGGGTTCTGTGAAACTGAAGGATTTTACGGTTAACATTGCTTAAAATTTCTATGCTTTGAAAATTGCTATTGTCTCGTTTCTACAACTTGAGAGTAACCACGGTTTAAAGCAGTGGTCGTCTGCACTGACTCCAGGGCCTTGGACAGAGGCGGGCAGCAGGACCGGGATGCTCTCTGCAGAGCACAGCACGTGTTTGATTCCCGCATCTGTCCCCATTGCAGTCCTTGTAGGTGGGGTGGAGACAGGCTGCTGGGTCTGTCCTGTGGGAGAATGGGCACAGGATGGTTACTCGGGCAGGTCCCAGTCGGAAGCATTTGTAACCATTTGGCTCATGCATTCTCCTCTGACTTTTTCTGGTAGCCTTAGCGTACTTTCACTTCATTGCCCTTAGGTCTTCCCTGTCAGCCTTTCCCCAGGCCACTGTTGAATTCTGCACAAAATGTCTTGCTTAGCTTCCTGTCCCTTAAAAAGTAGAAACAGAAACATTTTGAAGTATTTTAGGGAATTTTAGAAAAATTACACAAAAACCTGCATGTGTCTGTTCCTCTCCCTTCTTAAAAAAACTTGGAATGCAATCATATACCAAGGAGAGTTTTTATCAGATCCATTTTGACTGAAACCATCGCTAGCAGGGTCTTTCTTGGAGGTGAGTCACCATTTGGTTCCAGGAGAAACAGTTACGAGACCAGCCTGAGGCTGAGGAGGAGTCTTGGGGTGGGTTTGGATGCACCGAGTCAAGATGGAAAACTGATCAAGGGTCACCTGTTGAGAAGAGTTTCAGGCCATAAGATTCTCTGTCAGGGCATTTCCCATCCCAGATAGACATACTGAGAAATTTTATTTGGACTTTGTGCTTAAGATGATGGGCTGGAGTGATAGCACAGCGGGTAGGGCGTTTGCTTTGCACGTGGCTGACCTGGACCTGGGGACCCGGGTTCGATTCCTCCACCCCTTTTGGAGAGCCTGGCAAGCTGCCCGTGACGTATTCGATATGCCAAAAACAGTAACAAGTCTCACAATGGAGACGTTACTGGTGCCCGCTTGAGCAAATCGATGAACGGGAGCACAGTGCTACAGTGCTTAAGATGACATTTTGTTTTCTTTTAAGGAAAAATGATCCTAACGGTGTGTGAATTTCATTTGACATTTGAAATATTTGACCAGTTTTTCATTTTAAAAAGAACATATTTTAATTTTGATTAAATAAAGATAGGCTTGTGATAATTAGTTTTAACTGTTTTTTTCAGTTTCAGCTTTTGTGACAGATATTTTTGTTACAAAACATAGAAGTGAATCCTCATGTATTGTTCATGATCAAAGTCATTATAACTGACTTCATTTATGAACCTATTCAGTCATCTTTCATTTAGCATTTTGTATTTAAATACTTCAACCCAGTTTTCTTCCAAGGTATTATATCAATTTTAATATTAAACATAGTATTCACTGTAGTAGCACTGTCCTCCCATTGTTCATCGGTTTGCTCGAGTGGGCCCAGTGGTCTCCATTGTGAGACTTGTTGTTACTGTGTTTGGCATTTTGAATACGTCACGGGTAGCTTGCCGGGCTCACCGAGAGGGGCAGAGGAATCAACACAGCTTGACTGGGCCAGCTGTGCGCAAGGCAAACGCCCTTCCGCTGTGCTATTGCTCCAGCCCTAAACAGTAGTCAGTATTAAATAAAGCTATTGAAATTCTACACTTGGCTTGTAAAGTTTATTTGTCTTCTTACAGATACATTATCATTTTCATACTGAAATATATGAACATTATAATGTTTAATTGGTTGTATTTACTAAGAAATTTGACCTCTGTGTTTTGAATATGCCATTTGGGGGAAACTGAAAAAAGTTAAATTCTGGAAAATAGGTGTGTATTCCTCTGTCCACGTACAGATAGTTATTTTCTCCCGTTGGTATTAGAAAAGTTGCCTTCTTTTGCAATGGTTTGTTTAAAACAAAGCAAATTGAAAAGTTTGCACCTCAGATAAATTTGCTATCAGTTCAGAGTATTGTTGGTTTTTTTCCACATCCTACAGTAAAATTATCTTGTATTTCTTTGTATGATCCTTACATATTGCAATTGCAAGCATTTTCTGGTTGATGAGTAAACAGCTGCTCTGCAGGCCTGTATCACATGATGTTCCATCAGTGAGGGACTGTATGTGCTTGGCCAGTTGTGTAGTAGCTTATACTGTCTTGGTTTGTATGTTTACACCCCATGGCATTCAGACCATGATGAAGTTGCCTAATAACAACTTTGGCAGACCGCATAATCATCATCAAGTGATGTATGAGTATTTGTTTGTTCATGCTGCAAGCATTTTGAAATGTTCCTCCTATATAGTCAAAATATTCCTTTTTGTGTTCTACTTTGTGAAAACTGTGCTTCATTCAAAGTATTTAAAATTTGAACACATGTCATGGTACCTTTCTTTCACATTTTGTAATTCTCAGGCATGTTCCCTAATGGCATCAGATAGCTATCTACTATTTGGGATTAAATATCTGTGATTCCACAGATGTGTGATACTCATTTTTTTGGTAGTTGAATCATAATTTTTATTTTCTCGATGTGTTTACTCATCATATACTTAATTTGGAAGATAAATTCACTTAATCCTACCATATGATTATCTTAGCAGTAGATGCTAAAAATACAGTAAGGATTTTTTCATGTCTGTGTAGTTTTTTACATTTTTTGAATTTACTATATATTGCAATGCTTGATATTGGAATTTTAGCATATCTATGTTGAGTAGGACTGTTTTTGCATCATCATATTTCTAGAAAGGGTGTTCAGAGTGTAGGAGGAAATCTGTTAACGTAGCCTTTAAGTTCTGCTTCTATGGATATCTTTTTCTTCTTGGATTTTTACAAAAATCCTCCTTTCACTTACCGTTTGGACCACAAAAGATGTGTTAAAGTCAAGAAGTTAATGGTAATACTTGTGTCTGGATACTTTTTATCCACTTCAGTGAGATTTTTTTTCATGTTATCAATGGATCGTTGATACAGGTAAATGATGTTTTAACGGTTCTTTCGTGGCACGATGAGTTTTATGCGCTCTCTGGGAAATGCCCGCTTTCACACTTCTCTGTTTTTGTACAGGTCCTCACGCCGACACAGCCAGTGGCTGCCAGAATTTGCAGTGTGGTTTTCGAGCCTGCTGCCGCTCTGGCGAATGACTCTTGACTTCTTCTGCGACTGCTACTACAAAGTAGACCTTCGTCTACTTCATTCAGCTGAGCAGGCTTCCTTTCATGCACTTTACTTACAGCACATGTCTTGTGTTAACCATCCCTTTTTGATTGTGACTTGTTTTGGCCCCAACTCTCGCAACCCCCCAAATCTTCATTTTTGCCAGTGCATTCTACAGTGTTGTCTTTTCTTGCAAATCATATTTTTGTTTTAGAAAGGGAAGAGTTCTTCTTTTCACACAGGTTGAGAGTTAAGAGCAGTCTCACTATGGGGCTGGAGTGATAGCACAGCGGGTAGGGCATTTGCCTTGCACGTGGCCAACCCGGGTTTGATTCCCAGGAAAACCCATATGGTCCCCCAGCACCGCCAGGAGTGATTCCTGAGTACAGAGCCAGGAGTTACCCCTGTGCATCGCCGGGTACAACCAAAAAAGCAAAAAAAAAAAAAAAAAAAAAAAAGAATGTCACTACTACTGTGCCACTTAATGTACTTTGAAGGTTATCTTGGTTTTGAAAATTAACGGGGTTATTGGTTCTCTTTATAGAACACTCTATCAGCTTTGCAGACCTTTTCAGACATAACATTTTTAAAGTCTTATTTTAAAAAGTTGCACATTTTGGAAACCAATCTTTTTTTTTCTCCATGTTTCCTTTAACAAATCTGAGGGCCAATTCAGACATACCCATGGAAGATTCTTTTAAGATTCTAGAATAAATTGGCTTCCTGGTGTGAGCTCAGTGAGCTCCAACACACCGTGTATTTGTCTTTGCTTCTTCAAGGTTTCCCTGCTTCCCTCTACTGTCCCTAAATTGTCAAATTTGGGGGGCAGGACTTTAAAAAAATTCCACAATCATTTGAAGAAATGTATAAATAAAATCTACTTTGAGGACTTTATCAAGTAATTTCTTCTGTGTTTTGATTTCATTACACACTTCAGCGCAGGTCTTGGAGTAGGATGAAATACATTGTTTGAGAGACCTCATACCTTTGAGTTGATTGCCTTTTGAAATTCATTATGCAGTAGTCATGGGTTGAATTTGTAAGCGCAGCTCTATTGCTGTGTGAAAAGATAAATGAGGATGGCGGCCTGGCCTACCATTTTAAAAGGCGCGGTGGGGGTTTATTTTTTTGTCCTGGAGAAGAAAAGAGTATGGTTTCTTTTGTTTTTTTTCTCTTTTTAGCAAGCACATCTAAGGCTGGCTGTGGAAGATCAAGCGTTCATCAACGAGAGAAATCCTGGGGCTGGAGGGATAGGGGCTGGAGGGATAGCACCGAGGGTAGGGCGTTTGTCTTGCACGTGGCCCGACCCGGGTTTGATCCCCAGCATTCCATTGGCCCCCTGAGCATGGCCAGGAGTAGTTCCTGGGTGCATGAGCTAGGAGTAACCCCGAGCATCGCCAGGTGTGACCCAAAAAAGTTAAAAAAAAAAAAAGAGAAATCTTGGCCTCCAGGCGGTGGCTGCTCATCTCCTAGCAGCTAAGGAGGCTGGGCTGGTCCCTGAGGCCCGCCCATCTGCACACACAAGAAACTATGAGAACTTGAAATCTGAGTTTAGTGAGTAGTTTCAGAGTCAGAAGTTTTAGTTTCGCAGGTGGACTCTTTTGCAATTATTTTATTTCCATAGCAGTGCCCTAAATTCTGGTTGATTTTTTTTTTTTTTACTACTTCATTCTTAAATTTTTTTTTATTGACTCACTGTGAGATAGACCCTTACAAAGCCGTTCATGATTATGTTACAGTCCTCCAGTGTTCCACCACCCGTCCCCCCACCAGTGTACATTTCCCAGCACCAGTGTCCCCAGGTTCCCTCCCATCACACCGTCCAACCCCCACCTCTTTCCTATTTTGATGAATCTTAAAATGCATTCCTGGTTTCCCAAGTACAATATATTGCTTTACTGTATGTATGTGTGTGTATGCACGCGCGTGTGCGCACACACGTGTGTTCATTTAGTGTATGCTCAATTATTTTTACAGGATGAGGTCTATGGAGGTATATAATTGGCAGATGCGTTTCTTCAGAAAAGTTGTTTCTTTTCCGGGTCTTAAAGTGAAGTCACTGCTCTGTTGGCTGGGCACAGGCATTCCAAGGAGAAGGGGAGCTGGACAGAAGCTCCTAGATGAGGGAAACCACGGGATTCGAGGGCCAGAGGGACACACAGGCGGACTAAGACACTGCACCATTGAAAAAATAGTGATATTTTAATGTCATTATTTGAAAATAACACTTCTCCCTTCTGATCCTTACCAGTGAAAACTTTTCACATATTCTGAAAACACGAATGAAGAGCTATTGATAGTCCCAAGTTCATAGCAACATTATTCACAATAGCCCAAACGTGGACCCACGCTGCGTGCCTACTGGTAGGAAACTCAAGCAGCGGTGATCCGTACACTCAGAGGAATACTGCCCTGCAGAAGGGGATGCAGAGGTGAAAATGCTAGGGAAGATAAGGAAGAGAAATACAAGCATGGAGAGGCTCGCTCATGTTGTATTCATGTTCTAATTATGTACTGGCAAGTACATAAAAGTCAGCCCTAGACTCTGTAGACAGTGGTTTCCCGAGGGAAGGGAGGGGAATGAGGAGAGAGGTACTTTATGGGTAGTGTTTCATGGGGTGACACTGGAACTGGGGTGTTGGGAGTGGTAACAATGACCTCAAATTCCATGATACTGTAATTCCATAATATTGTAAACCAGTGTTAAGGCAGCAAAAATATAAAAAAATCAAAGTATCTCATTCTAATTACGATTTCTACATGATACGAAAAGTACTGTGAAAATACTATCTGTTGCGTACCAGGGAGGCAACATAGATCCAAACAGATAGCACATTTCTGGGGTAGGGGTGAATATACACAGCTAAGGCGAATTCCACGTTGGGAAGGTCAGTGTTGTGGACTCCAGTGCTGTACACGGCTTCCACCAATGGCTTCATGTCCGAGTAGGCCATATGAAGGGGGAATCCTGAGAACTGAAAGAGAAGGACATTTATAGGCCTCGACTGCATAGCGAAGACTTCGTATTTTTTCACACAACCATGCAGTTCTTGATATTCTTGTTCAAACCTGAATCTCCAAGCCATCGAGATACGTTTTTCTTTTCACTTACCAGCAATACAGAAAATGGAGAGGGGCCGAACACCTCTTGGCGGCTAACATAGGACACCTGGCCACCCCCACCCCCAGCCCCTGCCCCTCGAATGTGCACAGTGACCCGTGAAATTCCAGGGACCCAGACAATGGACCCTCTTCCTGGCGTGAAAACAGAGTCCCTAGAGACCTGCCAGGAATATTGGCACTCATGCGCTCGGTTGCTTCGCGCCCGGTGTGTGCAGGTGGGGGGCCTCGGGGACCAGCCCAGCCCCTCGCTGCTAGGAGATGAGCAGCCACCGCCTGGCGGACCAGGAGGGTGTCCAGCCCCTGCACATCCTCATCTCCTTCGTTTAGGGGCCTTGGGATAACGTCCTTCCTTCCCGTGCACATTTCTGTTTCTGGTGCTTGAATACATTCCTCCCAACACCTGGCTTTAGGTGTTAAATCAGTTGTCGTGAATACAGTGAAATGTCCAACTTCATACTTGCTCCAGCGAGGCGTAACTGGCAGAGTTTGGGGCTGTTTTCTGTATGTCAGTCTGGTAAAGGGCATGAACACTTAACAGCAGGTCATAGGAACTTGGCAATAATGGGGATTTTTCTTGGCATCGGGAAGTAATTAGTATGAAGTCCTGTCCTTTTCCAAAGCCTTATACTTTCTTGTGGTTGGTTTCAACTTTGCAGACCACCGAACCTCCCAGGAGTTAGCCACGTGTTTTATAAAAATTTTTCACTGGATGCTCGATTTTTTTTTTTAATTGTAGAGAGGCATTTTGCTGTGTTGTCAATTACTGAAATTTGAACTTGAATCACTGTTTAGGATCTGACGTTTCCTCGGTGTACTTGGGGGAACAGTGTCGGTGTTCAGACTCACAGAAGGTGTGCCTGAGGGACCCCTGCCCCGCGAGCCAGTGCTCACCCTGTAGTCGCCCAGCTGCCGCAGCAGCTCGGCCCGGTGCTCGTCCTCCACGTCCTCCCCATGGCTCTTCTCCAGCAGGGGCAGGAAGTGGCGCAGCGTGGAGGTGCAGTACCTGTTCCACCGTGTCAGGTGCCGGGGCCTCCAGTCCATGATCTTCTCCTTTAGTATTTTTTCAACCCTGTTCATTTAAAAAAATAATTCCAATTCTTAATTTATGTTTTGCTTTTCCTTCTTAAGGAAAAGTATAGTTTGAGGGGGCTGGGGCAATAGCACAGCAGTTTGCCTTGCAGTCGGCCGACTTGCGTTGTGCGGCTCCCAGCATTCCATATGGTCCCCTGAGCACTGCCAGGAGTAATTACTGGGTGCATGAGCCAGGAGTAACCCCTGAGCATCGGTGAGTGTGACCAAAAAGCAAAAAAAAAAAAAAGAAAAGTACAGTTTGGGGATTTAGGTGAATACTTGCCCACATTTTAGTGGGCAGTTACCAATTACTAGGTGTGATTAGTACCAAACACAAACTATTTCCTGGAGATTGAAAAATAGACACAAGTATCCTTAAAGGTTATCCTGCTGAGGCTGGGGAGTAGACCTGTGAACTGAAACATATTCTGGAGGGCACAGCAGATGCTTGGAATGCTCCTACAAAAGTGAATCCTGAAACTGAGCAGTAAATTGCTGTATTTAGCCAAGGGTTTTCGAAGAATGATTTTATGACCTTCTTTTGATACAGATAAAGTCATCAGTTAGTGCTGAGTTTGAAATCCTTAGGACTGTCGGTCTTACACAGTTCCTACCCCAGTGGTTTCTATTTGTGAGGATTATTCTACATTACCCTAAAAATACCTTTAGAATGCGCATCATCTCGCCCACACGGCAGAGCCTGGCAAGCTCCCTGTGATGTATTCAATATGCCAAACACAGTAACAACAAATCTCAAAATGAAGATGTTACTGGGCCTGCTCGAGCAGATCGAAGAACAATGGCAGGACAGTGCAGTGCAGTACAGGGCAACTAAATCTGTGATGTCCTGCGTATATGAAAGTACTGGGTTTATAGCGTATATGAAAGTACTGGGTCCACAGAGCTGAGACTTAAACATAGACTGAAGAAAGTAGGTCCTATTTACTGAGACTGTATTTGCTAGATACTGTGCTCAGTGCATCTTACACATTTTGTTTCTCTAATCCTAATAAGCCCTAGGAAGGGGGAGACTGTTCTGGGTTTACTTTTGAGGGGACCATTGGGTTCAACCGACTTGACATAACAGAAAGCCTTCTAGCACCTCTTGTACATTCCTCCTAAAACATGCAGAGATTCAGGGCCCTACATCTTTGTTTGGGGTTTCGAGATTCTCTAAGCAAGAAAGATCTTAGGAATTACTTTGTACTTAATCAGTACTAGAAAAATAAATGGCATGAGTCTAAAAAATAGTAGCACTGTAGCACTGTCCTCCCATTGTTCATCAGTTTGCTCAAGCAGGCTCAGTAACGTCTTCATCGTGAGACTTGTTGTTACTGTTTGACATATTGAATACGCCACAGGTAGCTTGCCAGGCTTTGCCGTGCTGGTGAAATACTCTCAGTAGCTTGCTCTCCGAGAGGGGCAGAGGAATCGAACCAGGCTTGGCCGGGCCGGCTGCGCGCAAGGCAAATGCCCTACCGCTGTGCTATCACTAGTATTTTAAATATATTAAAAGAAACAAAAGTATTTGGTATTTGAGGAGGATTCTTTTTTTTTTTTCCTTTTTGGGTCACACCTGGCGATGCACAGGGGTCACTCCTGGCTCTGCACTCAGGAATTACTCCTGGCAGTGCTCAGGGGACTGTATGGGATGCTGGGAATTGAACCTGGGTCAGCTGCATGCAAGGCAACCCACTATGCTATTGCTCCAGCCCCTTAAAAGGGGTTTAGTTATGTCATTTGACACGTTGATACCAGAGAGGGGATGTGTAAGCTTTTCAGTCAGAAAAGCACCCTTCACCCATCACTCAACAAGTATCTGAGATTCAGTTTCCTCATTTCTGAAACGGGGATTAAGTACTATGAGGACTCTAGTAGGTTCATGGCAGCCTTTTCTGCGTTTAAAACTAGCTGAAGTTCTTTCAAGCCACTAATTGGACAAAAGAGGCCTATTTAGGCCGAGGATTCTGCCATGCCTGGACAGGCCATCATGCTGAGTTCTGTCAGAGGCCAGCTGTTGGCCATACCCCGTGGGCACTGGCCACACCCTCTGGAGCCAAACCTTCCTTGAGGGCCGTGGGATTTAGAGATCACTTCTACTCCTGGGATCTATAAACACAAATTAAAGTTTAATTGCCCCAGTTATTTCACATTGATCCGGACTCAGAATAGCTTAGTCTTAGGCTAGTAGTGGCAGATTATGGGTGGATTTAGGTGTGTCACGTGACCTGTCCTGGAGCTCAGCTGCGGCTGCTTTATCCGTGCGTTGGTAAATGAGCTCTTCTGGCTGTAAAAGGAAAAATAATTCAGGCATTCCGGAAATCACCAACACACAGTTCTGATAGCTGTACACTGTTTAAATCAGTTTTTTAAATGATGCGTCTTCTGGTGAGTGAAATGAGTCAGAAAGAGAGGGACAGATATAGAATGACTGCATTCATTTGTGGCATATAAAAAGCATAGTAGGAGATTAATATCCAAGGCCAGGGAAAACACGGGCTAGGAGAACTGGTCAGTGTTGGAATCTACCACAAGGGTGTGTGGGGTGGAGGATAGATAAGATAGAGAAGGGAGCAGGATAACAATAATAGTTGGAAATGATCATACTGGACATGAAATGAGTTAAAAGTAGATAAAGGCATATGTACAATAACCTTTCAGTATTGCAAACAAGGGAGGGGGAGGAAGGGAAGGAGGGAGAGAGGGAGGAAGTGCCTGCCAGCCTGTCATAGAGGCAGGCTAGAGGTGGGGTAGAGGGGGTGTTGGGAGGGAACCTGGGGACACTGGTGCTGGGAAATGTACCCTGGTGGAGGGACGAGTGTTGGAACACTGGAGGACTGGAATCCAATCATGAACAGCTATGTAAGGGTCTGTCTCACAGTGAGTCAGTTCAAAAATCTCGGGAAAAAAGGATGAAGTGTCAAGCACTCAATCAGAATAGTAGTAGAAGATGCCAGTGCACTCACGGTTCACCTTCAGTATCACAATTCCTGTGCTGTGGCATTCTCAATTTCATTTCCTTTCTCTTGCAATGAAAATAGCTAGGCTGAATTTTTTTTTTTTTAGAACTCTTTCAATACAGATTGAATGCCTACTATGTGCCAAGCACTTTCACAGGTGATGGGGAATTGTAAGTAAAGCCCTGGCACGTGCGTGTGTGTGTATGTGTATGTGTGTGTGTGTGTGTGTGTGTGTGTGTGTGTGTGTGTGTATGACAGTGGAGACAAGCAAATTAAAGTAACGTGTTTTGATTTCACTACACATATCCCCAAACAATATATTTAGAGACAGGATTTTTAGAGTGCCTACGAAGGTTAATATTTATTCAATTTTGTTACTAGAAAATCTTCCACCATGTGCCAGAGTGTTTCCACTGTTCCAGTCCTTGGGCTGTGAACTGCACACTATATTTCCAGGAGGAAGGGAATTTTGTATGTGCCACCTGGTATGCATGGGAGAGTTTTGATAGGGCATATGTTTAAATCCTTAGTTAAAAAGGGGCCCCGCCCCCCCCCCCCCCGTTACTCATTGAGGCCATTGAGGACCATCCGGGCCGTCCCCAGTGATGCAGCAGAGCCCAAGATCGCGCTCAGGCTTGGCGCATTCTAGGCCTGCGTTCCACCGCCACTCTACCCCCCAGGCGTGACCCACGGGGAAAAGCAAGTTTATATTCTGCACCCAGAACACACTAATAGATGATGGTATCAGTTGAACCAAGTTTTAGTCAACTATAAACATGCTTACTACTTAGGTCTGAGAACTGCACCTCTGTGGCTCTTGTCCCACAGTCCGATTTGCTTTGAAAGCAATGGTAACATTAATTCAGTGAGTTGGGAACACCTTGTAAGATATTAAATCCAGTACTTACTCTTTGGTTTTTGGGCCACCCCCAACTGTGCTAAGGGCTCACTCCTTGCTCTGTGCTCAGGGATCACCTGTGGCAGGGCTGGGGACACGTGCCATGCATGCTGGGGACCACACCCAGGTGAGCTGTCTTGGCGCAAGCTCCTTATCTACTGCCTGTTTCTCCAGCCCCTAAATACAATACCTCTTTATGCCATGGGACTCCTCGTATCCAAGTTTTCTTTTATAGATGCATACACTGGGTCATAATTAACAGTGTTTTTTCTTACATTAAGGTGAGCTCAACTATCTGTGAAAGCCAAATGTAACTGTAGATGAAGTATCTAAAAGACTTAGATGAGGTATCTTAAGAAGAGAATTAAGTCTCAAAAAAATAACCAGTTCTCTCATGTCAAACTTAAGATCTCCTGCCTTCTTTGTGTACATTTATCTATAAAATAATCCTACCTGAACACTGGAAAGGCCGGGATACGGAAAGCTTCTTGAAAAGAAAGATTTCCATAACTTGGGCCTGGTGACATCAAAATTTATCCTTAGTGGGGAATCATACCGTTGGATATTAAACCAAATCTAAAAGAAGACAAAATTTGGTTAGGTTAGCACATATTGTAGCGTGTGCTTGCGTGTGTGTGTGTGTGTGTGTGTGTGTGTGTGTGCTTACGCGCACACACTTGTTTGGAGAGAGAAGCAACAGAACAATCCTAGCCAGGAACAAACCTACTTAAGTGGAAGGGAAGCCGGGTCATTATCTTACGTGTCTAATATACCCCAGTGGCTCCTTACTCGCTTGACAAGCCGACATCTTTAAAATGCCCCTGGGATCTGACAGCCCCTGTCTTGTCCCAGTGACATCATTTCTCACTTCTCACGCCAGAGCATCCACAGTCTTGGCTGGGCCTTGGTGCGCTTGGCCTCACGTGAACTGCCCACTTCCTCTTTTCCCTGTGTGGAGCCCTTTCCCTGGAGGGGTACCTTCATCAGTTTCTGCTTGCCTTGTTTCCTTTTGGCTTCCCTCCCGTTTAATTAGGATTATTTTTATTACTAGTTTGAGACTAGACAAAAACGCGTAGCGGCAAGATGCGGTTTTCACTCAGGGGCTGCTGTGACTAACGTAGGTGTCTGGTGCCGAGTGGCATGTGAAGGTGGCAGTGTGTGGTCGGTGGGTTTCCTGTGACACGGAGAGCGATAGGATTCACAGAGAGAATGGAGGAAGAAGAGAAAGTAATTAAGAGGTGACTCCCAAGGCTGTTACGGGACGTTTGTTTTCCCTCCCAGTGCCCGGGATTAAACACTGTCACACAGGCAAGGCAAATTCTCTCCTACTGTGCTCATCCCTGGCCCAGACCTACAGGTTTTGCTTATTGGTTGATTGATTGATTTACAGGGCTGGGGATTGAATCAGGTCCTGTATGTGCAAGATGTGTGTTTATTATGGAACCACATCCTCAGTTGGCTCGTTCCAAGCATTTGGCCTGACTAATTGGATGATGGAGCTATTTCTTAGGCTCAGAAATGCTCCTGAAGGAGGCTAGGAGTTTGGGCCTGAAGCTATCTGATATCCAGATAAAGATATTGAGGAAGCAGATATTTCAGTGTGTGCACGTGCATGTGTGTGTGTGTATTTACATATATAAAGTTATATACACATTTTGGGGGTGATCAATTTTTGCATATTTCTAGAAACATATATAGAACAGAGCTTAGGTGAATATGCTCTTTGAGGATCAGTGATTTTCAGATTTGGCAAAATAAGGGGAAGACAGCAAAAGGTTTCAGAGGAATGGTGACCAGCATGGGAAGTAGCCATGATGACTCGACATCAGGAAACTGCTTTGAGAAGGCCGGGTCAGGCCCAAGAGTAGAACGGATGCGCTTGTCTTGCATGCAGCTGACCCTGGTTTGGTCTCTTGGTAGCACATATGGGCGACTGAGCACTGTCAGCAGTGGCCCTGGAATACTGAGCCAGGAATAAGTCCTGAGCACCACCTGATACGCACCCTCTGACCCCTGCCCCTTCATAAAAAAAAAAAAAAAGCAAAGGAGTTTTTTTTTTTTTTTTTTTTACAAAGAAAAGGGTGAGAAAAAGAAGAAAATGGGGGAACTGGACAGATACTCTAGCAGGTAGGATGCCTGCCTTGCACACGCTGACTCAGGTTCACTCCCCAGCATCATACGGTCCCCTGAACACCACGAGAAGTGATTTCTGAGTGCAGAGCCAGGAGTAACCCCCAGCAGTGCTGGCCGACAACGAGAGAAAGACAGAGACAGACGGAGACAGAGAGCTGGGCAGCGGGATCCAGTGCTGGAAAGAGAGAGAGAGAG
This sequence comes from Sorex palustris, assembly GCA_028565675.1. NCBI lineage: Eukaryota > Metazoa > Chordata > Mammalia > Eulipotyphla > Soricidae > Sorex > Sorex palustris. Next base: position 8,920 of record JAOXYA010059459.1, on the reverse strand, counting down.
AGACAGACAGATTCAGAGACAGAGCTGAGCAGCGAGAGAGAGACAGAGAGAGAAGGGAGACACAGAGAGGACAGAGACAGTGGAGAGAGAAGAGGGAGGGAGGAAGAGAGGGAGGGGGGAGAAGGAGAGGAGAGCCCGAAGCAGCTGGATCCAGTGCCGGAAGGAGCCCTGGTCAGGCCACCAGGACGCTGAAATCCAAAGTGGGAAGTTCTGAGATTCTCGCGCAGGGAAAGGCCCACTGCTTTGTAAATCACAGAATAGCGAAAGCTGATCATTGAGAAACTTGGTCAGGCAGCTCAAACCAAATAATAAACTAAAGTGGAGAGTATTAATCTGGAGGCTGTTGATACTAAGGCCATGTGAACAAGGTCAGCAGGGAGGGGAGGAAGTGAGAGAGGGGAAGTCAAGGGGAAATCCTCTTTCTTCCTTCCTTCCTTCCTTCCTTCCTTCCTTCCTTCCTTCCTTCCTTCCTTCCTTTCTTCCTTGGTCACAAATGGCATTGCTTAGGGATTACTTCTGGCTCTGCACTCAGGAATCACTCCTAGCGGTGCTTGGGGGACCAAATAGGATGCCAGGGATCGAACCTGGGTCAGCTGCATGCAAACCAAAGACCCTCCCCACTGTACTATCGCTGCGGCCCCTCAAGGATATTTCTGAGGTTTGAACCTGAGTATGTAAAATTCATAGAAATAACCTAGGAGGTGAGCTGGTGGGCAGGCTGGTGGGAAGAGTCCTTTGAGCTTTGGGTACACGGAGTTTGAGACCCAAATAAATCACTTGGGTGTCTAACCAAGTGTGGGAAATGGAAGACCTAGAGGTTTATAGCCAGTGACAGAATTAGTGTTCATATCTGTCGTTTGGGTGTGTGCCGAGCAGTGCTGAGGTCTTATTCCTGGCCCTGTACCCAGGGATCACTTCTGGCAGGTCTTGGTGGAGTAAGAGGCGCCCAGGATCTAACCCAAGTCCGCCGCATGCAGGGCAAGGACCCTCTCCACTGTACTATCTCCCCAGCCCCACAACTAGTTTCACTTTTGTTTGGAGGCCACATCCATCCGGCTATGCTCGGGATCACTCCTAGCTAATGACAGACACAGTCAGGGTTTCTCTGCTGCAGCCACAATAAACAACTGAAATCTGGGGGTGGCAGAATAGAACATCTCCCTTTAAGGGGCGTAGGAGCTCCTGAAAGAAACTTAGGAGGTAATTGCTGCAAATAAATGGTCTTTATCAGTAAACCACTGGGAGGAAAGTATTCTTTTCATGAGATTAGTCTTGTCACATGCCATAAGAAAAGAAGAGGAAGGAAGAGAGAGTAAGCTGGATTTGTTTAACTGTCGGTAAGACAATGGGACATTAATATCTGGGGGCCTGTCACTGTTGGTATGTGTGCATGTGTTCATCCAGGTGTTTTCTGACATGAAATACTGAAGCTGGCATGTCAGTTTAAAAAAGCTAGCCATGTTTAAGAGGAAATGCTCCATACTCACATTATCGGGACCTATTAAGCAGCCCACACTTTTTAAGGGGCAGAATGTATCGAATTGTTCATAACAGTGCCCACTGCAGGGATTCCATATTAGGTAGTGACTCTGCTCCCGGGTTAGCACGTAGGCAGTTGGCCCCTAAAGAGAGAGAGCTGTTAAAACAGTTTCCAGCCAGTGATGCAAGGAAAATCCGCACAGAGGTCATCATTTTGCTGGACTCAAATTTCTAAATCCATGGAAAGGGGGACCGTTAGTTTGAAGTTCTAGGTTGCTCTGGCTTGGAGCACCACCACTCAAAGTTTGGCATTGATTTTTTTTCCCCCAGATTGTTGTATCTGCTACTAGTACTGTGTGGTAACCTCTTGGACCAAATAACCTGTTACCGATGAATGTGTTTTTAGGTTGAAAAACTATTATCAATGGAAAGAAACGGCATTTTGGGGTGCCAGAGCTATAGGTAGGGCCTTGCAACCAACCTGGATTGAATCCCTGGCATCCCCTATGATCCCCTGAGCACCTCCAAGAGTAACTCCTAAATGCAGAGCCACGAGTGACCCCTGCGCATCACTGGGTGTAACCCACAAACCAAAATATATTTTAAAAAATTTTCTTTTCAGAGACAGTAAGATGGCTTTTAAGTGGCTAGAAGACTTATATTTTGAATGCAGAAATGAGCATGTGATACCTCCTCCCCCATCCCCCGCCTTTTTAAACTGATTCACCGTGAGATACAGTTACAAAGCTTTCATGTTTGAATTTTGGTCATACAATGGTCAAACACCCATCCCTCCACCAGTGCACATTTTCCGCCACCAAAATCCCTAGTTTCACCCCCCTCCCATCCCAGTTGTTCCCTCTGCCTGTGTGGCAGACAATTTCTACAATACTCTCTCTCTACTTTGATTGCATTTAATATTTCAACACCAGTCCCGCCATTATTATTTGGAATTTTCCCACCACCACTCAAATCTGCCGAAAAGGCAATGCTAGACAATTTATTTTGTATTGCGTGTTATGAATAGTATAAGATGTCGCATAGCCTCAAGAGCAGCCGTGTGCTCCGGGAATTCTAAAATTTTAGATAACTAGGGCCTGGAGAGATCTCTGCAACAAGCTGCTCTGTTCTGAGATTATTTTTTGTGTCTCTGGATCATGGCTGTTAAGGAGCTTAAATAGTAGCCAGATGCCATCCATGGGCGTCATCTCACGGTCCTGTAGGGGTTGTGGATGAGAAGGGCCAACTCCTCCCCTATCCCTGAGGCCTGGCGTATGGTATCACTGAACCCATGGACCTGGACTTCTCATTGGGTTCTGGAAGATGGGTTTCATCTCCGGTCAGCGCATATGCAGGGGTTTGGAAGGACACATGGCCCAGAGTGGTCACACCTGCACATGGGGAGGGTGGGGACTGGGCTTGGAGCCTGGAAGGGCTTTCCACTTGGAACATACTTAGCAGTCTGTATGGCCACCTGTGTGCATGATGGGCCCCTTTATCACTTTGCTTGGGCAAAAACAAAAACCCCAGGCCTTGCCCACGTGAGTTACAACGTGAGTTACATGTTTTCCCACTGATCCTATCCCCCGGTCCCTTTGTGTACATTAGGTTTGTTTTTATTCATTTCTTGCTCACGTTTGATCTCATTTGATGCACAGCAGCCTTTGGGGGCCAGCGGGGCCAGTAGTATGATCCCAGGTTCCTTCTCAAGCACAGACCCACGCGGTGACACAGAGCCCTTGCTGAAGATGAGCCCTGCCTCAGGCTGCTGGCCGGGCGCTCCCCCCCCTCCTGCCCCCCCCCCCCACCTTCCCTGGAGCCAGGCTGCCAGGAAGGGAGCTGCGGGGATGAATTAGGGACCCGGCCTGGGGCCATCTGCAGCAGGACCTGTGCTAAATCCTGCCAGGTCCCAGAACCTGGCATCCTCTTCTTTCAGAATACTCTTGGGAAGAACTGCTGCAGTCCAGGTGAACTTTCTCAACCTGTACCTCCAAATTTGCTAACAGGCCCCAATTTAGGGATATTTGTGGGTTTTTTGGTTTTTTTTTTTTTTTTTTTTTTTTTTTTTGCTTTTTGGGTCACAGTCAGTGATACACAGGGGTTACTCCTGGTTTTGCACTCAGGAATTACTCCTGGCGGTGCTCAGGGGACCATATGGGATGCTGAGAATCGAGCCTGGGTCAGCCGCATGTAAGGCAAATGCCCTTCCCACTGTACTATCGCTGCAGCTCCAATTTAGGGGTATTGTAATGGGCATTGTTTTCTTTGTTTTTATTGAACCACTGGGAGATGCACAGTTACAAAGCTGTTCATGATTGGGGTTCTGTCATACTAGGTTCCAACACCCGTCCCTCCACCAGTGTACATTTCCCACCACCAATGTCCCCAGGTTCCATCCCGCCACTCTTCACTGGCAGACACTTTTCTCCTTTCCCTCTCTCCCTCCCACTCTCCGTCTCTGTCTCTGTCTCTCTATGTCTCTCTCTCTCTCCCCCCCCACCCCCCCCGTCTCTGTTTCTGTCTCTGTCTGTCTCTCTCTCTTTCTCGCTTGCTTTTCCCTTTTGGGCATTATGGCCTGCAGTGCAGGTACTGAAGGGCTATCACGTACACTCTTTCACTCCTCTCAGCACTCAGTTCATGTCTAGAATGATCACTCCCAACTCTCACGCAGTGGGCTTTGGAAATCAATTCTAATAGTCGTGCACTCGGCCATCTAGTCAGAGTGGCTGTGATCATGTGGGGACACAGCTGCCAGGGTTCTCTCCATGTGATGTCCCCTTTCCTAGCCAGGCTAACAGCAGGCGTGGCAGAGACTAACCTGGCTGTACCCCTAGAGCCCCCTCACCCCTCAGCATGAGTAACGGCAGTACTGAAGGAATCGGGATTCTCTCAGGTGGACGGAAGAGACTCACAGGAAAACAGCAATGTGGCTTTTGCATGGCTATAGGCTCCAGTTTGCAGGAATTCAATCTGAAGTCCCACACTGGGCCCAATCAGACCACACAACCACATTCAGCTCTTCAAGGCAACCCACGTGTCCTTACCTCAGGAATAGCATTTCCCATCACGAGCCAGGCCTTTTTCCCCAGGGAGAGAAAATAATTACACAGCAGTACCGCATGCTCTTCTTCATCTCCTGCCAGGAGATCAAGAAATTGCTGACAAAAAGAATGAAAGGTAGTGTGGCATTCAGTGACTCGTTCTGCATTCGCCATATGTCATTCTAAAGAATGATTGTTGAGTGATTATGCCTGACTGTATGAGTTACTTTAAAAGTACACCTTTTAATGTTGGTACTGTGTTTGCAACTCATGAAATAAAACACAGCTCAGAGGCTGGAAAGATAGGACAAGGGCTAAACTGATTGTCTTTCATGTGGCTGACATGGGATTGATCCCTAGCACCACATATGGTCCCGAGTACACTCCGGAAGTAACCCCAAAGGCACCACTAGGAATAATTCTCAAGAACTGAGCCAGTAATAGCTCCCAAGCAAATGCTAAGTGTGGCGTTCAAAACCAGATCCAAGCAAATAGGAAGTCTGTATGTAAATTCTTAATTTGTGTGTGTGTGTGTGTGTGTGTGTGTGTGTGTGTGTGTGTGGATTTAGGCCACACCCACAGGAGCTACTTCCTGCTCTCAGGCTCTCTGCTTCATAACAAACTAGTGTTGGCTGCATGCAAGACAAGTGCCTTAACCCCTGTTTTTTTTTTTCTTTTTGGGTCACACCTGGCTATGCACAGGGGTCATTCCTGACTCTGCATTCAGGAATTACCCCTGGCAGTGCTCAGAGGACCATATGGGATGCTGGGAATCGAACCCGGGTCGGCTGCGTGCAAGGCCTTACCCGCTGTGCTATTGCTCCAGCCCCTTAACCCCTGTATTAACTGTTAACCCCACTAATTTTTAAACCAATTTTTGTTCTTTTAACTAACTGAATCAGGAACAAAAAATACTTCAGAATGGAGCTCATGCTCTTCTTGATCTCCTGCCAGGAGATAAGTTGCTGACAAAAAGAATGACGTTCAGTGACTCATTCTGCTCATCCAATGGATGGCCAAGATGATTTACGTGAAAACGCACGAAGCTTTCAGCTGAGCACTGGGCAGACTGTGGAGGTTGCACTCAGCAAGGCCAACCCCTGCTCCTGGAGGTGTGGGGGAAAGCTACTTACATCCGAGGTGCTCCAGAGGTCGCAGACGCCAGCAAAGGAGACTGTGTCAGGCAGGAAGGGGATCAGAGACACGTACCGAGCCACCAGCTCCTACGGAAAGGAAGGGAGCTTTGGAAAAACCACTTTTGATAAGACAGAAAGTCTGACCTTCCCCCTCAGTTCTTGAAAGACTCACATCTTGCAAGTGTTTTTTGACTACCAAATGCTCACCAGCTGCTTCTTAAGTGCTGTGACCTTACTGGGTCCTATTCGAACATCCTACGGGAAGATTATTGTTAGTTTGCACCTTTCCCAGGTGAAACGCTCCTGGGTCTCCTAGAAACTCCTGCATCGCCCACTCCTGGCAGTGCTTGGGGGTCTGTATGTGGTGCCTGTGATTGAATCATGGTTGGGGCATGCAAGGTAAATGCCTTACCTCTTTCCTCAGTTACCTTTTTTTCCTTTTTCTTTTTGGCACTCTTTTGGGGGTCACACCTCAGGAATTACTCCTAATGGTGCTCAAGGGATCATAGGGGATGCTGGGAATCGAACCTGGATTGCGTGCGTGCAAGGGAAATGCCCTACCTTGCTGTACCTGCCGTACCATCTCTCGAGCCCTCCTCATCTGTCTTTTCTTCACAGATTTCCCCTGCCTTTACCATATGTCAGGACTGCGTAGGTTATATTTGAGTGGATTTAGTCCAGGCTTTTTATTCTCTGGTGTTTTCCTCTTATTTATTGTCAATACCATCTCCTCATTTCTTCCTTAATTACACGAATCTGTAAGTAGTCTGGCTCTGTGATATGGCAAATCTTCCCACTGAACCCTTTTCTTCAGCATTGTCTTGACTATTTTTATACCTTCGCACTGCCATGTTAGAATCAGCACATCAAGCTCCTTTAAGTAATCTGGTTTGACAGTTTTTGTCCTTTCACTGGGAGGCTCAGCCCCTTTGCTTTAGGACTACTTGTAAATCTTTAGAGACCTTATTCAGTGCTTTTAATTTACACATTTTTGTTGTTACTTTTGGGCTGTACTCCTGGCTCTGGGCTCAGGGATCACTCCTGGCGGGGCTCAGTGGATGGAACGTGGTGCCAGGGATTGAACCCAGGATGACTGTGTGCAAAGCAAGCACTGTACCTGCTGTACTATCCCTCTGGACCTGATTTTCACATTTCTGTCCCTTTCTGTTCTGAATCTGACGATTCTAAGGTCTGCATTCTTTTTTTTTTTCTTTTTTGGTCACACCCAGCGATGCTCAGGGGTTACTCCTGGCTCATGCACTTAGGAATTGCTCCTGGCGGTGCTCGGGGAACCATATGGGATGCTGGGAATCGAACCTGTATCGGCCATGTCGGCTGCGTGCAAGGCAAACGCCCTACCTGCTGTGCTATCGCTCTAGCCCCTAAGGTCTGTATTCTTTGTGGCTTAAATCTGCAGTTTGTTGTTTCTGCTAACTCCTCCAGAAATAATGAGTTATTTCCTCATCAATGATCAATGCTATATTACTTAGGCATTTCCCCCCCCTTTTTCTTTTTTTTCTGAGGCTTAGTTTAAAAGAACTTCTTCTAGACCTAGGACATGGATGTGCTTTTGATAGGGATCGAGGGGTGATACCAACAGGAAATACCACCAGTAACATTTTCCACTGATGTCTTCCAGGTCAAACAGGGTAAATTCCAGTCCCAAATGTGAGTAAATGCTGCCAAGTGAGTAGGAAATTCTCAGGAGTGGCGACTGAGGAAGGCAGAATTCCCTCTGGAAGGCAGGTCTTTCCTCATTGCTATTCTGCCCCTGCGTCTCTCTGCAGCCTTGGCAGATGCCCTAAGCCCTGCATTATTTTTTGTCCTCAGCAGCCGGAGGCCCGAGAAGCAGCTTTCCACACTGGGAATGATCAGCGATCAGAGCAAACTCGGCTTCAAGGCCTCACCTTGTGACATCTTGCTTTTTTATTGAGTCCTGTGTCTTCTGGGGTTTCTCCATTCACCTTATTCTGTTTCAGCTATGATCTTTCAAAAGCTTTAAGTATCTAAGGATCTTATTTATCACTCTAAATATTTTCTACTAGAAGTTTTCAACATGCAGTACTATACCAGGGATAACAGAAGTACCCACTAGAAATTGATTAATAAGAAAGTAAATGAGGAGTGAACCACAAGATATATGTGTGTGTATATATATATACACATATATATACATATACATACACACACATATATATACACATACACATATACATATATATGTAAACATCTGCAGGTAAACATCTACCTCTGAATTCAATTCATTGATGCTTAGAGCACCCAGTATAAACACCAAAGTTATCTTGGTGTGAGAGCAGAGGTCTGAGTGATGCGAACAGTAATTGAGAATACATCATGAAAAGGTTTCGGTAAGACACTTAGTGTTAATGTTAATTCTTCAGCGTCTACCATAGTGTCAGAAACACAGTAAGCATGAGATAACCATTTACTGAAAGAATCATCCAAAGCTTCCTATCCTTCAGACATTTGTAAGCAAAGTAAGTCTCCTGGTTCCAAAGAAACTTTAATCATTCCATGAATCATTAATGATCCTGATAGAGTCACTACTGCCTCAAGTATTATGAACTCAATGTCATGAAAGTGGCCATTGCTGAAATTTTAAGTCCTTTTTGCAACCCCAGCCCTGGAAGTTTACAGAGTACTTACTGCCGTTGCCTGTGGGTTATTGGGGTGGGCAGTGAGGAGCTCCTGAGGGGGGTTCAGAGGCTTGAGATAACGTGTAACGAAAACGGTTTTTCCACTGATGTCGATCACGGTTGTAAAGCACTGACGGTTTGGGAACTTTAAGGCACATTCAGCTTGAAATTTTTCTGTTGCTTGAAGTAATTTCTCATCTTCCTGCGAATCAAACTTCAGAAAGAAAGTGTCCATGGATTTTATATATGATCACGGGAGACACAGGCGAACTTGCTCCTATCCCATAGTCAACATGAGCTACAGGTGGGTCACAGAAAGTATCCTTAAGACTATCCTATCCCTATGGATTTAGTGGATTGTATTTAGGACCCGAAACTTAGGTGAACTCAGCAAAGTACATTCATTAGGACTGAGTGAAAACTGCAGTCAAGGAGGCATCTGGAATTAGAGTTAGTAAAACAAACTCAGAATGTTAAACTAATAAACCAATACTGGCCATGAGATTAATAGTGTTAGGGCATTTTGATGGCCCCAAGCCTGACCTCCATGTGCTCCTAGGGAGCCAAAGTGCGGAAAGGCACAGGCAGGACACGCGGCCCCCTACGA